>CAIGQQ010033930.1:3433867-3482554 GCA_903798035.1 Danio albolineatus | reverse complement strand
AAAAATCTGAGAGCACAAACACACCATTAACCTCTACTGTGTTTGTTTCATTCTTTTTGGGTGCTCTTACTGTAGAAACGCCAATCTCGTCTGCGCCCACCGGAGTTACTCGCCTTAATCATAAATTGAATGAAAATATCTCCGGGAGCAGCTAGCCTTGAGAATTAGCAGCGTGGCTGAAGGATTTGCAACAAAAGAAGGACTGATTAGAGAAAGGACGTGGCCCTCGGAATCATCCTAAATGTATGAAATTGGCTAATGTCAAGGCCGCGGCATGAGCGCCCGGATGCTGGAACGCGCAGGTGGCATCGAGCACAACAGTCAAGGCCCCGCCATCTTGTTTACATGATTCTCAGGTCTCTCTTTTGATCACGGCGGCCGGCGCTCCTCCTACAGGAGAAGCGGAGCCAACGAGAGAGAGATTGCAACTTTGGCCCTATTGTTTAACAGCGGAGGACACTGGAAATGATTCTGAAGAGCAGAAGACACACGGCGGCTCCGTGACCTTTAACTGCACTTCCTTAGCTGAATCTCATCCAATTAGACCACTGTATATTTTCCCTAATAGCGGCTGATGAGGCAGGGCGTATGAGTCTGCACGCCCGGCCCCGCGTTGCTATGCAGCGAGATGCCTGCTTAGCAGCAGAGGAGCGCTGGGGGATAAGTGAGCAGAGAGCTTTAATTTGATAGGGTTAGAATCCTGCAGGCTCCAGGGTCGCAGGTCATCAGGAGCTCGTCTCACACTGAATATGAAGAAATCAGAAGTAAATTGCTTACATCTGCTGCTGGTGGCTGGGGCCGGCTGTGATTGGCTCCTGGAGGTGGATGGCATCTCGCATGGGCGAGGCGAGGGGGCCTGGGTGTAAAGAAAGCTTGTAATTGGAGTAATTCAGCATTAATAGATGTTAAAAACATCCTCCAAGCAGCTGCTACGAAAAGCCAAGACCGTTTCAAATGCTCAGATCTGGAGAGTGCTGTTTTTTTTTTTTTTTTGCTTCCGTTTTAATTCACCGTTGTTTTTCTTTTTGTGCCGTGACTGCTGATGATGTCAAGCTCGTGGCAGCGCTGTGATGTGAAGGTCACCTGTCACACACTGCAGTTAAAGAACTGGGATGTTTACACGATTACTCATTGCTCCTCTGTTTGTTGTGTTATGGTTAAAAAAATAAAAATGAAAGCTGCGTTTGTTGTAGAAAAGTTGGAATATTGTGAGCTACGTTATGTCAGGTTTTTTAATTTTTTACACAAAATGTGTATTTATTGTATTTATAATTCCCATTTACTATACAAATGCAAATACAAATTTAAAACTGGAAAATTAAACCCGGAAATAAAGTACTAATCATTTAAAATGAATACTTAACTACTGAGAATGATAGGAAAATTAAAGTCAGAGTTAAAAAACAAGTATAATTAAAACTAATTCAATAATTATATTCATTTTTGTTACTCTGTAGACTACCTGCTAAAATTACAGAGACAAACTACATGGGTTTGAATTAAAATGAAATATAATAATAAAATAAAATTGTATTTATAATAATAAAATTTAGCAACATGACATGTACTGATTAAAATAAAGTATTTACCACAATGTCTAATAATAAATGTTATTTTATTCAAAAATGTTCAAACACCTGACTGAAAAGTGGGTGAAACCTAGCAGTTTAAAGACAACAAGTGTCAAAGTATACAAACGTATAAGTATTTGTAGTATTTTGGACCTGTACAATGATTCATATTCTAGATTTTCCATTAACGAAATATATTTTTGGAATTCATAAACTAATGTTACACCAAATTACATTTGATGTCTTCTGTAAATCATTAAAAATAAGTAAACAAATAACTAAAATAAAACAATTAAAAACAAAGTGCATGTTCATGCGTCTGTGTTATATATGTGTGTGTGACACACAAACAAACTTTCTCTGGCTCACACTTTCTCCTGAAGCACACAACATCCCAGCTTTAACACTTTCCTGAGCTCATGTCACTGCTATAAAACGGTCTCTGCAGCCCTGTCATTGGGACTGTGTCCAATGGAAAATTAGACTGACTGTGAATTATCGCAAATGTTCTGGCAAATGACACTCCATTTGAAGGTCTTTGTCACCAATTATGTGTCTATTAAAAAACAGTCAATCAGTCAATGTGTAAATAGCTAGCTCTCAGAGGGCTCACTCGCTGACAGGAGGCTGTCGATAGTCTATCTGATATGATTTAGCCGTTAAGAAACAAGGGACTTGCCTTAATTGTGGCTCCAAACCTCCTGACAAACTACATCTATTCCTTTTCTGGCGTGGCTGATGGCGAACACTCACGGAGTGTGGTACCGCATTGCGTGTAAATCATTCAAAACCTGCACAGTTGGCTCTCTCGTCACCCTACTTTTTCCCAGTAAGTGTTTGAAGTTTACGTAACCCCAAAAGCTTGGTTAAGAGGGTAACCCCCCCCCACACTTCCACCACACCCCTTAACAGTCTACTGAGCAGCTCCGACATGTAACTAAACAAAAACACTAATTGGATGTCTGGCTGACTAATTTGATTTCCGAAAGAGCTGAAACCGAAACCCTGTTAGCTCCTTTCGACGACAGACGCTAATATTATGTTCTCACGCTGTAACTGCAGTTTTAGTGGGTATCCTTTCCCCAATCAAAACAACCGCTGCTTACCATTATTGCATTATGTTACCATTTCGAAACAAATGACTGCATTCTGGTTCAGGCCAGTTGCTTTTGCTTGGACAGAGCCATTAGAGTGTCACTGCGCTCGTCTGTCTCAGGTGACATTAGATAATTACCGCAATTACGTTTGTATCTTTGTATTGCAGTGGATGTATTTACAGGACCGGATCAAATCTTGTCACGATGTGCTCGGTTAGATGGAGGCTATTTATAAATTGTGGAGATTATTTGTATTATTTTTAGCGTACATCCTGCTTCCGCTACAACTGTCAACAGTTTCAAGGAGGACAGACGTGGAGCGCCAATAAAGACGAGAAAAATAGGTCTAATAGTGGCTTTCAAGTATCCCCATGGTACAGAGACTTCAGCTTTCACTGTCATCTCGCAAATCTGAGAATTTGCATAGAGCGCAGCTACTATTCTGGATTTCCACAAGCTAGACTGAGCACATTTTTACAGCCAGCGATCATCAAGATGAAAGATCTTCAGACTTTGTGTGGTGTTTGTCTGCTTCAGTCACTAATGGCGGATTTTTTTGATTTTGTTTGATTTTGGCGGATGGAAGTATATCAAGATTTACGGTCTCTTAGCACGCTCAAATTGGCCATTATGGAGCCTCGTTCTTTGGAAGAAAACATTATTTTAAAGAGCATGTGGACGGATAAAGTCCCATACTTGCGCTGTATTGACAGGTGGATCTAAATATCCCCCCCGGGACGAGCTTCCAAAGCAAAACAGATTAAATAAATGAGTCACGCACCTCAAAGTGAATCTACCTTTTTGACACTACTTTGTAAGCATGATCTGCACCGAATATTCATCAAGACGCAGATGATACAAATCCCTCAGAAGATAAGCACTTTCCTCAAAACTCGGCTAAAAGGATTTCACTAATGCTTTGGTCCTTCCCATCTGTTTGGATGAAATTCTTAGACTGGAAAGGTTCATCACTTCAATTAGTAATTATATAACGTCTGATGCAACCTCCTTCCTAATGTTCAAGAAAGAAAGACAGACAAGGCTTGTAAATGTCTCAGAGCTGTAGCTCTGAACATGGTAATAGGAATATCTAGGGGTCAGTCAGGGTTAGTCAGGCTTCCTCCACAGGAAATGAGCTTTTGCTGTGCTGTGTTCCCAACGTAATGAGCAACGCCCCTGTGTTTAATCTTTGCTAATATTGTTATAATAACTCAATGAATTATTAAAAACAAGCAAATATATGACTACATAATCCTAAGACCACCAGTGTGTTTGGAGGACTGTGCGAATGCCATGTTTTCAGATTGTGTCTCTGACTTGAGCTTTATTGTTAAGAAGGTCTGAAAGTCTAAATACATAAAACTATGTATATTTATTTATTTAATATTATGATTTTTTTATTCCCCCATATTGAACTGTTATGAGATTAGTAGCTTATGATTAGTAGATTTGTCTTATTTTATTGGTTCTTTAAGTTCGTACTTTCTACCCAAGCTTTTTTCTTTTTTCTTTTTGTATTGTTAAAACTATTATGATATTGACTTGTTTTGTGTATATTACTCAATTCATTCAAATTTATTCAACTTTCAAATTATACATTCGTTTACAAAGTTTATGTACATTATATAACTTTTTAAAGTCCATTTTTTGCTGACATTATGATAATGTTATGTTTATGTTCTAAGGTATGTTCGTAAAGATACATTTCACCCAAAAAAGAAGATAGTATTAATATAAACAGTATTCACTAATTTTCTCATCCTCAAGTGGTTATAAATCTTCCTTAGTTTCTCTCTTCTGTTGAACACAAAAGAAGATATTTTGAAGGAAGCTGAAAAAACTGTAACCACTGACATCCATAGTAGGAAAAAATCCAAATAATATGGTCAATGGTTACAGGTTTTCAGCATTTTTCCAAATACCTTCTATTGTGTTCAAAAGAAAAAAAACTTTGGGAAAAGTGACAGGTAAAGAATGATGGCAGAACTTTCATTTTAGGGTAAACTATTCCTTTAACTAAGTTCTGGCAGGACTGTTAGTTGAACTGAGACGTGTTTTGCTTTTGCTTATATGTAACCCTAGACAACAAAACCAGGTGCAAGGGTCAATTTTCTGTAATTGACATTTATACATAATCTGAAAGTTAAAAATAAGCCAGCTTTTAATGTTTGTTAAGATAGGATAATATTTGGTTGATTTAAAAAAAAAAAAATCTAAATAGAAAGAAAAATGCCTTTAAATGTTGTCTAAATTAATTATTGGGCAAGAAATTACACAAATTGTGTTTTGATGAATTTGCACAAGGACATGTACAAAAATGTTCACTTGATATCCTAATTATATTAAAATAATAAAGCTATATATTTATTTATTATTATTGTTAACAACACAAATATCACAGATGTATAGTTTAGCAAATGTAAACATGTATTAAACACGCATCTGAAATTTGGAAGAAATGTTTTCAGACCTTTATAGAATAAAACAAATATTATAATTTTACTTGAGCCCAAATCTAATAAATCTAGTAAATTCAGACAATATACAGTATAGGGAACATCAGCATCAAGTCTCAAATCCATTTCCTACATTATGACCATATTGTGTTTATCCAGCA
Source organism: Danio albolineatus (assembly GCA_903798035.1). NCBI lineage: Eukaryota > Metazoa > Chordata > Actinopteri > Cypriniformes > Danionidae > Danio > Danio albolineatus. Next base: position 3,477,269 of record CAIGQQ010033930.1, on the reverse strand, counting down.
CGACTGCAAGGACAAAATCGTCCCCAGCTCAAGACGTTTCGCAAGTCAGCAAAAGCTAACGCTGATGTCGGTAATAGCTCGGCTTTGCTCTGAATTTCCATGATAAAGGTGGACACAAAGATGGAAAAAAAGGGAAAGAAGAATAGTCGCAGAAATGAAGAGGCCCTTTCCGATCCGCATAATATTTCCTTTCGTAAGCATGAAGCTCAGCGTTGGACACACTTTAATGTCCAAATCACAAATGAGCAAATGCAAGTGTTTTGTCAATAGCTTGTAAATAGTTATTCATATGATGCTAATTTTACCCGGTCATTTCCATCACGTCATTCTACGCTGGAAAATTGCAATTAAGTTTGAATAGATAAAAAAAAAGGCAAAGAAACAGCAGACATGCCAACTGCTCTGCATTTCAAGGCTTGATTGGACTAGCAGCTAGTCAGTATGCGATGCAGTGGGTTTCATTGCTGTTAATTGATCCTTTTTTTAATTAATGTGGAAAGAGGAAGGCCGTATCTCTGTCCTGTCTGCTCGTCCTCTCTGTCTGTCATAACACTATCAAACTCCAGCTCGTCGGGTTGGAAACTCTCTGCTGTTCTATGTAGGCAGGTGGACTATTTTTGGTTGCTTTTCTTAGCAAAACCATGCATATGTGCGCTAAAGTGATTGTCTGGGTTCATTAAACAGGTCGTTTTAATTTGCAAGCTTTTGCTTCATGAGTCATGTAAAGGTGTGTGAGATTATTACACATTTCTTTTCTTTCTTCTGAGCCTTTTACATTTCAGTTAAAAAGGCAAATGTGAATATCATACTACTTCCTGTTCAGAACTAATGCATTTGCTTTTACGATATCATGTTGTGAGAAGTAAAAAAAATATATATATATATATATATATTTTTTATAACAATTTAACTCTCTAATAAACCCAAGGCTGCAGCTATTCAATTACTTCAGAGGGTTATTTTAATTGTATCCAAGTCCAAAAAATGTTATTTTCATCAGTTGACTATGTATGGATTTGCCTACTGTTGGCTTAAGTTTATATGGTTTTCTTGGCCTCTGCTAGCGGAATACTTTTCTTTTGAAATAATTTTCAAAGAAAAAAAAAAGAATGCTAATTTTAATAGAATCTTTTGCTTTAACGTGCCATTTTTGACCACAATCATCTTGATCATTCAGAGGTGTGAAGCAACATTTTAACACTTGACTTTCCATACTAAAACTTCATTTTTATGATTGCTGTAAAAGTTACCAAAAGAGGATTAGCTCTTTTTTTTTTTCCTCAGCAGACGATGAAAAAATAATGAGGAATGGCAGCTGAAGACTGAACATGTACGTATCTGTTTCTGTCTAATTAAATCTGTGAAGGAGGCTCAGACTTGCTTCTGCCATGTGGTGCAGACATTCTTGCAGCTCTTTTTGTGGTGGCCTACTGCCACCTATGGGCATAAAAATAAAAATGGCTGTAGTCCCAACAGAAGGCACTTATCATAGCCTGTACTTGCACAAATTAATGTTTTATTCGTTTGAAATGTGCAATTTTATATTTACAAACTTTAAAGTCTTATAACTGTGGTTTGGAGAGACTTTGTGGAGAGACTTTGGAAAGCATTAAGGGTAGTAGTAGTAGTAGTAATAATAATAATAATAATAATAATAATAATAATAATAATAATAATAGAACTGTAATAATGGTGGTTTATAAAATTTTAAATATAAAAAAATTCCATACTGTGTATATATAGAACAGAGCTTCTTCTCCATATCTTTGAAATAAAGGATAAGAGGAGAGCAGCTGCAGAAGTTTGCAGTTCTAGAAACTTAATTTATCTGCCTGCTGTATCAGGCCTGTGACTGCAGGAGAGTAAAGAAAAAGAGAGCAAAATAAGAAAGAAACAAAAACAGGGATAAGATGAGGATGATAAAATAGGAAAAAAAAAAAGCCAAAGTATGTTTCCAGATTTTTATCCTCCCACGGTCAGAAGAGTGACTGTGAGGAAGTCTTGGCCAGGCCACCTACGCTCTTCACATCCTCTCATCTCTGCCGCTGTTTCTCCATCATTTGTTTATTCATTCGTCTGTTTTACAGACGTCCTGCGGCTGCTGTCCCGCTCTCCAGGTGTTTAAGAAACTGTCAAACTTTTGACGGCTTCATTGAAGAAAAAAAAAAAACAACTTTTCTGCATAACATTTAAAAGGCAATTTAAATACGGTCAGGTTCTGGAAACATTCCAAGAAAGTACAGTAGATTATTAAAATTAGTTATAAAACAAAACAAAGCAAAAAAATGTGTGTGTGTGTGTGTGACATGTGTGAACATCACGTCATTTGCTGTTTATTGAATACTTTTTCGAATGTCAAAGCACACCTGAAGAATTATTGTGCCAGAAATTGAATTGTATTCCATATACTTTAGATTGTTTGTAACAGGTGTATGCAGTATGTATGTTAACCATATGTGCTTTGCTTAATGCACAGTATGGTCCAACAGGACCAGGAAAAACACACATTTCTTCCACTTCGACATGAGAAATATGGTAATTTCTCAAGTTATCTGCTATTATCTGGCAATATCTTGCAGAAAAATGATATTTGCAAACCCAGAAAAGTGACTTATTTTTCAGTCAATGTAATAATCCTAAGAGCCCCTTTTTCCTGGTGTCATTGTGCTGAGGCTCTACGTATGTTAACACTATTAAATCACCTCAGATGTCTAAGTGATTCAATCTTATTCACTGTGGACAAGTGAATTGAATTCCCCTAAAGTGCCTGTCTAGATCCTGTCTATGTGTGACGGGTTGCTAGGCTGCACAGAGAGTTCGGAATCTCTTCAACGCTGTGGTGTACAATATGTTTGTGTGTGTCTGAAAGCGCTTCACATTGGAAAATGCCTTGTGAATGTCGAATTAGTGGCTTATCGATATCAGGAAGACGATGATGCTGATAGAGCTGGCCGCTTAAAACAGGAGCATGTTTTATATGAAGGCTGCACATATGGTGCGCATACGGCCAGGAAATTCTAGTCTTTCTAATTGTACAACACAATGTTATGAGCTAAATTCCTTGCAATTAATGAATAAAAAAGTTTGCTCGTCTATTTCAGGTTAACAGACGGCACCGCAAATGATGGACTCTGTGTAACATATTTTGACATCTGTTTGATTTTTCTCTATGCATTACGCTCTATAAATGCTGGGTTGTTTTAATCTACTGTAACTTTGTGTCAAATATGGACAGGCCCATATTTCATTTTTAAAAACATCAGTTTGTCTATATTTGACTCAAAGTTAGTTTTAAAACATCCCAGCATTTTTTTAAGTATATATTCCAAATACATACTAAATAAGAAACTATAATTGTGCTCTCGGTTTCCCTACATAAAATGTTTAAATAAAAATTTCTTTTTCACGCATGTCTCAAAAAAATAAATAAATAAGCATAGCATTTTTTTTTTCTTTACACTCTAAAGAAATGCTGGTTCCACACAATCGATTTGTGTTAGAACAACAATAAGCAATTGAGTTAACTGATTAGTTTTTACAAATTTAATTGGATTGAGCATAAAACAATTGAGTTGTCGCTAAAAAAAGAAAACTCAAGACTTGTGTTTTTAGCTCATTTTAAATAAGTAGTTTTGGCAAACAGCAAACGTCATTTTTTGAAGTTATACTCTTTAAAATACTGGGCTGTTTTAATCTGCTGTAACTCAAAATGGACAAACCTAAAATTTAACTTTTAAAAATGTTTATTTTCTTATTTTGTTAAATATGGTCAATGTATCCATATTTGACCTTTATTTGTCCATATCTGGTTTGAAGTTGGTTAAAAGATACCCAGTTTTTTTTATTTTTATTTTTTTTTATAGTTTATATTCCAAACACATAAATGAATAACTAAATGAACACACTAAATAAACTATATTTGTGCTCTCGGTTTCACCTCAGAATATTTTTAATAAATGTTTTGCTTAAAGCACATATCAATTTTGTTTCTCTCTCTGAATGCATCACACTCTTTAAATGCAGGGATATTTTAATCTACTGTAACTTTAATTTCAAAACTTTTTTGTCAACTTGTCCATATTTGATTTGAAGTTGGTTAAAAACCTGCAATTTTTATGTATGTATTCTTATGCATACTGAATAAACTGTATTTGTCCTAAATAAGAAGCTATATATGTGCTCTGGGTCTCCCCTCCTCTGAATTTTGTGTCGTTCCCCTGATTTTGGCCCTGTCCTGTCAGAGACGCTCTATAGCACAGTGGTGTTTAGCGACCCTGACTCTCTGACCTGTTTTCCCGCTCTGCCTCAGCCACTTCTGCACGAATGGCCGCCGGCTCTCTCCATCTCTCCGGCTCGTCTAACTGATCAAGGACTGGTGTTAGGAGTGCCAGGCCGCACCAGCGTGCCCATCTTTGATTCGGTTAGTTTATTATGCTCTCCTGAGAGGCCGGCTGTTTCAGCACAGCGTGACAGTGGCCTGCAGGTCAGGTATAAGAATAACAATAGGGGTGCCTCTTTCCATCCTCCTCAAAGGCGGAGTTTGGACTATTCTATTTGCATTCTTAATTGTGGCCATGCAAATCGTTTGAATGAAAGAGTGAGCAGACACTTATTGTTATATTATATTATATTATATTATATTATATTATATTATATTATATTATATTATATTATAGAACCGTTTGCCTTGCTCTCACCACTGTTTGTGTGTTTAAAACACGATCAGGTTTGTTTAAAGTTTGTGAACTCTTAAAGGGGTAGTTGACCCCATAAAAACTTCAACTCAAAATTAAATCTCCCCTTCATCTTATTCAAGAGAAAGAACTGCTGTTCTGCATATAATGGAAGTGGAAGGGGAACAGGAGCTGTCAAGCTGTATGATGTGTTCGCTGTATTCATCCTCTTTTCAGTGATGTGATAGCTCTGTGCGGGGAGGAAATTTAAGTACAATCTCCCATTGAGACTTTGACGGTTGTCAAAATTCACTGAGAGCGGTATGGATGTCTTGTTATAAGGGTGTATTGGAGAGTACAGTATGTGTGTGTGTGTTTCACTGAATACTGTTTGTTGGGTGTTTTTGACCATGCGATGTCCATCTAGAAATCAAAAGCAGGAGGCCCTTTTATAGTGCTGAATGAAATAGAATTTACACACTATGAATGATTAATAGACGTATGTGCTAGAAAACCACTTATAAAAACTTAAAAAGCATGTAGTTTAATGTTTTAAATAACTTTTTAATTAGCAACATTAAATGTCAAATTTTTGGACCTAACATGTATTTAAATTTTGAAAAGTGTATAAAATGTAGCATATTCAAAATCTTATTTAAATCTAAATGTAAAATATATGTGTATATATTATTCCAAAATAAAAAAATATGATTAAAAAATAAATTATAACTGACCTTTACTTTTATATAAATATATATAAAAGTTCTCAGCTTGAAAAATATATAAAAGCATGCGATTTAGATGTGTATGTACTAAATTATTATCTCTTATAAAACTTCTAGCTGAGAAATGGGTAAAGCCTAGAAGATTTAGGGATATCTGCAAATACATAGATTAAAAAGTATAATAAAGCCTTAATATTTAAAATAAAAATGAATTATTATCAACTGTTGTTGTTGGAAACTGTTGTTACGCTGAAATGACAATTTAGTGTTTGTGTAAATGTGCGAAAATTAACTAGTATTTCATTGCTTATTTTTATTCGGTTTTGATGTTTAAAAACAACTTTTGTGTCTTTGTTTAGTCACCCTTACGCGTTTTTCTAAACCTTTAGGACCATTTTTAATTCTGGTTTCAACTAAATTAAGATCCCACTGCATGGAAAAACAAAAAAAGCAAAGTAAAATTATTTGAATTTGTGTTAAAACAGAAAAAAGAAATGCATACGTATGTAGGAAGACATGAAGGTGAGTGAATGAATGACAGACCTCCCTTTTTGGCCAAACATTCCCTTCAAACACATGGTTATCCTTCCTAGATAAGAAAAATCTCTCTATAACTGGGAAAGATGTCGGCAATTTCATCGACCATTGTAACGGCGGCGGCGGCAGCAAGGAAAGGCTCTATTACCCAGGGACTCTTAATCACGGCGGGTCCCATAAGTAAAAGCCCTTATCATGTGCGAGGAACAGCGCTGCGAGTGCCTCATAGATAGAGTGGAGAGAAGCAGACATGCTCGCTCTAATTCCCTTTGACAGTCTGGGGCCTGTTTGCTACCTGGTTAAGCCCCGGCTTTTTCATTTGGTGTTTGGTATAAACTGACAAAAGGGAATATCGGCGCGTACAGCTGAAGGAAAGTGGAGAGCTCTTTACGGGTGATTGACAGCTCTTGTCAGTCAGTAAGAGGCACCTGCTTAGGCCCTGGCGGAGTGCGTCCTTCAAGCTGAGGCGCAGAGGTGTTGTCGTAATTATCTGGGAAAAAAAAAAAGGAAACACAATTAACAGTGAGCATTTAGCAGCGAGAGATTATTTACTGGGGCCTGTCCAACAGAGGCAGACGCAGACTTGCGCCGGTCTAGAGAGATCTGGGCTGTCCATCAAGTCGGGACGTCCAACTGGACCGATCCAATTAAATGCGAGATGATTCCGCAAAAGCAGCCCTTTCTTTCCAATAATGAAATTCCTTCAGATGATAATTGGCCAGTATTGTAATATCTCAGAGTATCCAAAGCTAAATCTTTAGTCCAAAAACTAACACCACACAGCTATTGTGTGTGTCTGTGTGTGTGTGCGCGCTCAAAGAGTTGCCCGTATGAGTCCTTGGTCTACAGCCATCTACATGGGAGGTGGGTTATTCAGAGGCCACGGGCATGGAGCTTCTGATTGAGTCATTGAAGGAGTAACAAAAGCCATGAAGGCTTGCGACTGGGACGGGGGGCTGCCAGCGCTTCTCGGCACCAACACCGAACATAGACCCTCCGGGCAGTACGGGGCCAAGCTAAAAGAGGCACTGCGATGAGCTACAGAACAGCTCTTTCACTCAGGAGAAGGGGAATCAAATGGGAGTCTGGCTGTGGGGTCTGCAGGTCAGCGAGCAGGTGGGCGAGAGAGGGAGAGGGGGAAGAGCGGGCGGCAGAGCGGCCCGTCACATCTGGGCCGAATTAGAAAGGTAAAACAACCGAGGCTGAAAGCAAAAGAAGGGGAGGCGTGTGTGAGGATGTGAAAGACAGATCTGCTTTCGAAAGTAAGACCAGGTTAGCGAGGCAGCAGGGGGCCCAGATGAAAGTGATTAAGCGGCCCGGCTTTGAGAAGCAGGTGCCCCTCTGCTGGAGAGAGCTTCCCCTACACGTCTAACCACAGACCCACAGTGTTTACACTACCTACTGTCATGCTGCTCCATGACTCACTGAGAGACAACCTGGAAAATGATCAACGTCAAAGCTTTTGCCTCGCTTTAAATCATCTGCCTTGCAGAGCGCAACCAGCCGCGCTATTTTGGACTTGAATTGGAGTATTACTGGCACGTTGAAGTTGAATATTAAGTTGCTAATATTATAGTGTCAAATTAAGTAAGAAAACAGAGTGGCAATTTTTCTTTGGTGTGCTGTATTTTCTAATAATTCAATAAACCAGGGGGAATTATTCCACTTTGATTACCACACTTGTTTAGATGTTGTTCTTCAAGACATTTTATTATGATTTTGTCCCCAAACCACTCTTGTGTGTAGAACTTATGCTGGGTTCACATCAAACATTGAATTACAGTGCTTATTTGAGTAAATCACTTATAACAGGAATGCGAATAGAGACAAATTGTCATTACGAAATACCCAACACATTTGCAATGAATGCATTGAAATTGCCTCAAATAATTGAAAGCAAGTGATAAATTTGAGTGAGGGAAAACATTCCACAAATAAACTAGAGCTAGTGGCGCAGTGCTCTGTGTCCAGCATTACAGGTTTATCAGCCTGATCTCACGAGAAAACGTAAGTATTTTACGTTTTGGCAGTTTAGTGGCTAATTTGTACAAATTCGTACGAGTTCAGTCGTACAAAAATGTACGATTTAAAAAAGGAGGCGTGGCACCTAACCCCACCCCTAAACACAACCGTCATTGGTTGATGAGCAAATCGTACTGAATGGTACGAATTACATCATACGAATTTATACGAATTAGTCACTTTTTAAAAAGTTACGAATTGCCGTGAGATAGCGTTAGGTTTATTCAATTTCCGCTTTATAACAAAAACAATGACAAACATCCTGAATCATGATAATGTTCTCAATGCAATAAACCTATAAACAAAAATGATGCCATAATTATAATCTAGTAAGTCTATATTATATTTATCAGCAAAGGTCTTGCTACTGTACAGCATTTCATTTCCTCACATCTCTAAATATGCAAATTTGCTGATGACATAATTGGTTAACGCCTATACACACTACTTTCTTACTCATGTCATCAAAAGCCTTTTGTATTGTTTATTTTTTCAACAGTTGTAGGCTATAAAATTACAGAAATCCTTTAATCCTGTAATTTAGAATTGTAATGCATTAAGACTACTTTAAAGGTGCAGTACTGTAGGTGACTGTCTTCAGAAACATTTTTTGTTGTGCTGGTTGAGAGTCTCTTCGCATTCCAATAGTACTGATTAAAGTAAATGATTTATATGTATTTATATGTGTTTTAATATTATGGGTATGGCGTAAGATAAAAAAAATGCTCGAAAAAAATTGTTGGGCTGATAATTCCCATAATTCTGATAAGTAGCCTAAACTGTCTGTCAGCAAATGTAGATTTGTACATCTGTGCAGGCGTTCACGCAGATCCGCCGTTTGTGCGTTCACATGTGCCGTATTCACATGCACATGAGAGAGAGAGCGGTAAAAACAACTGCTGAATCAAATCTTTTTTAAATCCTGAATCAGTATTGGAGTTACTTTTGCACGCTGGAGGAAGGATGACACCATGGCTGAAGTATTTCTTTTAGACAGGCAATGTTATGTTTTAAAACTATTTTATTCACACAAAGCCGATGTAGATTGTGTTGTTTTACGAATGGGTTATATGCACAGAAGTGTTGTTCAGCCACTAAAAACTTCTGGTGAAAGATTGATGTGACTATTTTCAATTTCATAAAGTACCTTTTACAGCATCGATAATGTAGATTTTTATTTAGTTTAACAACAAAAACACAGTAAATATTAGTGGTGTAATGGATCACAAATCTCCAGTTTCAGATCGGACCATTTTTCACATCAGCAAAAAAGGGAGGAGACAAAAGTAATTTGTCTTCTATTTATACACATATATATATATATATAAATACTGCAAAAAAACATTTGTTTAAACAAACATAACTTGGAACCTGTAACTTTAATAAAAATATATAAACCAAGAAAGACCCAGCTGAAAAAAAGGAAAATATTCAATACGAAAAATGATCTTTGCTGCTGTTGCTGATAATGCTAAATATAGAAATTTAGCATTAACGAAATCAAATGTCTTGTTCAACAGATCATATTCATTTTCAATGAAGGATTTAACAATTCACACATAAACCTTCATGTTTCATTATAGGTGGATCTTTTTTGAAAACCTATTCAGTGACATCATTTTGATGGTTGTTTGTCGTCACCTGTTGGTTACACAATGTACTCGCTAAGAAAAATTCACCACCGTCAAGTTCCATTAAACGGCAATTTTAATATTTACCATAAACATCAGTGTTTATATCTGAACTATAAACTGTTCTCCCAGTACTTCTGTTTTATTAAATTGTTTGTAACTAACTGAAAACTATCGCGATCTTCTGTTTAATCGTGCAGCTTTACAGTGAATGCATTATTGCAGGCTAACAAACAAACATTGACAGAAATCACTAAGACACTAACACTAACCTAAGAAAGCATCTCAGAGGTCCAACCACAACTTTTTCCATCATCATTATATTTTACAGGGAAGCAAAATGCTTTCCTACACATGATTTGAATGACACGGGAGGCCATCTCTAACATTATAACATTAGAAATGTTGCATTAACCTACAAGTTTAAAAAAAAGTTATTAATCCGCAGATCACATGCTTTCAGAACTGTGGGTTGTGATCCGTATGGATCACTAATCAACCGTGATCCGTTACACCCCTAGTAAATATCGCTATTCCACCTAGCCTGCTTTACTGAGGTGAAGTTGGTTTTATATTCACATTGGTTCATTTTTGAACAATGACAACCTGTGATCCGCTTCCTATATTGTTTACTATGCTACTCTGAATATTCGGTCTGAAATAGCATGCAAGTATGGCTTAGTAATAAGTGTAATTCCTGCATGCCGCCAGCCAACCACTAAGCATCACTTTAGTAGGGCTGTAACGATACACCAAACCCACGATTCGGTTCGTATCACGATTTTTGACCCACGATTCGATTCGTATCACGATTTTTTTCGTGAGGGGTGGGAAACTTTTTTTTTTTTAAACAATATTTTTCATTAAATAACATTTGAAAAATCTTTATAAACTGAACACCAAAGAACAAGATTAACCATGCAAATTATTAACTATAAATAGCCAAATATAAAATAAATAAATAGCCAAAGCTATAACACTTCTGTTTTTTTGTAACAAAATACTGTTGAAAAACAAACAGAACTAAACTCTATTGTGGAGATGATTCGAGCATGTTGAAAATTCTTTTTCCATCAAGTTCTCTTACATTTTATACAAAGCGCACAAGAATGAGGCTGCCAAAATGGGCAATGCAGTAAAAAAAAAACTAAATCGAGCGCAGAAGTCAGACGAACAGGTGCAGCCATCAATTAGTGATGCATTTAAGCGATGCACAAAATATAGGAGGGACAATGTGAGGTGGAACAAATGCACTGATGCAGTAACCAAGAATCTCTGCGAAAAAAATAGTGTCTTTCAATACTTTTTTTTTTTCTTTCGGAGACCTCGTAATCACACCCGACAGCTATAATTAATTGTCCGGACGTACATATTTCTCCAAAACAGCTATTCTACGAGCCTACAAACGTATCCGTGGTGAGCTGCAACAGCCCAATTCCACCACAGTCGAGTATTTTTCACTTACAACAGATGTGGTCGAGTAGCCTACAAAAATGACACTTTACATGTCGCTAACTTTCCATTTCATTGACACGGAATGGACACTGGCGTCAAAATGCCTCCAAACTGAACCTAGCTGTGCCCAACACAATTGAGAAGATGGAGAAAGCCCGCACGGACCGTGCCCTTTCTGCTGTGAACTATTAAATTCTTATTTTCCCCGGAGCGGAACAAATTTTCACCGCACAGTTGGACAGGCACAAACAAAAATATAATTCATACATTTTTCTTGGAAAAAAATATCTTTTTGAAACGAATTTCGTTAGGTAAAATTTGTTTCTTAATTTTGATGTAGTTTTGGTTGGTCAGTTAATTACTAGATAAAAAAAGAATAATGAATAACCTTTGCGGTGATGCACTTTAAAACAAGCGCACTATATGCTTCAGCGCCAAAACACAAGTTGCCGTGAGATTGTGTTGGTTCGGTAGGCCTAAATAAAATAGCCTAAATAAAATTAAAGTTAAATATTCATAGTTTCAGAGAAGCCCATATTAAAGTCGGGACATCTGGTGAACGCCCATCCCTCTCTGTGCAGCCAGATTAACAGTGTGAGCAAAGCATCTTACATGCGGTTAAAAAAACTGTCCGCTTCGACAGCATTGGCAATGTTTCGTTGTCTGTTGTCACGGGAACTTTTAATATGCTGATCTTCCAATCTATCACAGCCTCTTTACGTATTCTGTACTTTACGTATCATCTGTGTGTTGGTTGTGTTGCCTGTCACTTAAAGCACTTACGGCATATTGTGTGGGTCTTGTCGAGCAATTGCCATCCTTTATCTCCACTGGGTAGCCGAAATGTTGCTATACTGCTGACTTATATGAAGAGGGAGGGTCCGCAATCTTGCCATGTTTCCTCACGTTCTTCTTCAACTAGCTCAACTTTTGCAGGAAGGCGTTACATGATTGAAAAGTTAGTCACGGGTGTGTCGCGATTCTTCCTTATCAAATCGCGACACAGGATCGTGGATCTTAGTGTCGTGATTTCAGTTTCATATCACGTATCGTTACAGCCCTACACTTTAGGATAAAGTATGTGAGAGAGTGAGACCAGCGATCCTTGCATGCATGAAATATTGCACATTATAACAAGTTTTGCTTGCTAACTACACAACTGAAAATGTGCCCGATATAATACAGTTTTTCGTTCAGAATTGTAGTATTATAAAATACTGTAAAGTTTTCTAACTGGCGAATGACATCATCTAGTGGGTTTGATGAAAGTGCCTGAGTATCATCATCTCCCATGATCAAGTCGACCACCTCAGGTTCTTCTGGTCGTCTTTGAATGTGATCATAAGCAATACACTAGGGCATTGAAATCTATTCCAAAGGCATTTGTAAAGATGTTAATAATGTGAACGCCAATATAAATGACACACTTCATCTGCTGCCTGATAAATGGACAAAATTTTATTCGGAGTGAAATACTTATTAAAATAATAAGATCAGTTTTAACCCAAGATAAATTTTCAATACAAGCTAGTAGAAATAATATGTGTTTTCTTTTTTTCCAAGAGCTCTGTTATTGAATTAAGAACTATGTGCCTTTCGTTCCCCATACCTCCCAAAGTTAAAGTAGTACACTTTAAAATATTCTATGATATTTACCCATCTTCAGATATCTAAGACAGAGATTTTATTTTGATCACAAAATTTTGTGAGGTTGACATTGAAATGACTGCACATGGGGCTTTTCTGGACACTGAAAGTGCTTTACACATTGGGTGGAATCTCCTCATCCACCACCAGTGCATAGCATCCACCTGGATGACACAGCGACAGCCATATTGCGCCAGACTACACACCAGCTAATTGGTGGAGAGGAGTCAGAGTGATGAAGCTATTATGCTATGGGGATGTTTAGTATGCAATGGTGGCAAATCTGGTTAAACTCCTTTTCAAAAGACATCTTGGGGTATTTAACGAGTCAGAACCTCGGTTTAACCTCTCATTCGAAAGATGGCGATCACTGAGCAGTATAGAGTCCCCTTCACTATATCGCGGCGTTAGGACTCACACAGAGTGGAGGTTGAGTGTTCCCTGCTGGCCTCACTAACACCACTTCTGGCAGCAACCTAGCTTTCCCACGTGGTCTCCCATCCAGGAACTGACCGAGTGCAGCCCTGCTTGATAAGAGTTGCAGAGAGATAGCTGCCGGCTTATATAGCAGAACCTTCTGGTCTCATTCATTCGACTGGCTAAACGTTTCTCTCAAGGTATTGTCCCAATTTTCTAAACATGATATTTTCTTTGGTTTATTAGGGGAAGATGTTTACATTCATTTTGAATAGTATTCTAATTTTGTAGAATTTTTAGTGCCCTAAAAAACCTCACCTTCTTCCAGTCGTGATCACATGAGAAAGAAACAACACCGTTTATCATACTACATGTGATTATTCCTGAAAAGAACTGCACACCTTGTGTTTATCAGCCAATCAGAATCAAACATTTAGAAACCCTCTAGTATAAACTGTAATATTTTTTTCCAGTATCTCATGTTCAACCCAGGCTCATTGTGAAAACGTAATCCCATGAGTGTTTCTGGAGACCGCACATTACGTGGTCAGAAGTACGTATGGCTGCATTTCATTTTTTTAAACGAACGTTACGGGGCGCTGTGACGGCGTTTCTTTTCGCGCTTACCAGCCGACCGCTCGCCTCGTGTGGACGACTTTCCCGCTGCAACCAGTTTGTCCCGTTAGCTCGCTATGACCATGATGACAGGGTTCGATTCCGGTGAGGAGTGCTTTTAGAAAGCAGGTAAGACAAAAACAGAATCCAAATAATGAAATAAACCAATAAATAACAGGGTGAGCATGTGGTAAAGTCTAAAAATGTGGTAAAAATGAGACGAGGGCTTTTATTTTGTTCTCGATTGCTTTTTTGAAAGTTGTTGGTTGGGTTTAGGGAAGTGTGTGGGTGGGTGGGTCAGTCAATAAAATATTGGTTGGGTTTAGGGAAGGGGTAGAGTGGGTCAGTTGATTGGATGGTCAGTCAGTCATTCAGCCAGCCAGCCAAACAGTCAGCCGACAGCGGCCTCTGATGGGTTTACGCGAGAACAGCAGGTGCGAACGGCACTCGCGAGAGACATTTGAGATCTCAAAAAGCATCCGCAGTGGCCTCTCGTGGATTTGCGCAAACAAAAAGTGCAAAAAGACGTACCTCACAAGATCCTATTCCGCGGCCTCCAGAAACGTACTCAGGACCACGTTCTCAGAATGAGCCTGCGTTGCTTATATTTTATTCTGATTATTGCTCACAGTAATGATTAAAAATGCTAATGGTTCGTTTTTAAAACCCAGTAAAAATCTTCTGAAGTTATTGCTTGATTTATTGGCTGCATCAAGCAGTATTGTATACACCTGGCAAAAAGCGTAACGTTTTATTATACTGCTCTGTTTAGACAGTTTGAGAGATGAATTAGAGAAGCTACATTTCATGATTGTGTTTGTTTTAACCTGTGTTGTTGCACCTTTATGAAACATATCATGCGGGCTATTCAATTATTCAAAGTGGATTACCTCATCTCACTTTACCTCATCAATTAATTGTTGGAGAGTTATTTGAAACTATCGTGCCGTGAGATTTCTTGGCCGGTTGATTTAATGTCCTCGCTTCGCCCTTTCTCAACCACAGCGCAGAGAGAAACCCTACTGAATACAGCATTCTGAACACTCCCATAATTCCCTTCGGCTCTATAACATTCACTGTCTACCATCTTCTTGTCCTCCCTTGTTTTCCCATCTAAGAGTGGCACGTTTGATAATTGATTCATCGCTACATTAACTAATGCAGTAATCAATTATTCCAACTGTTTTTTGGAGGAAGAAACAGAGGCATATTAAAAAGGCATTTATGTCAGCCGCTCGCTTCGGAAATATTTTGGGTGCAATGTGAGCTTTGTCGGATGAAAAGCGCTTCTAGCATTTTTTCCCCCCTCTCGTTCTCCTCTTTGCTCGTTCAGCTGCTAACTTAGTTAGGCAGCACAATGAAGTGGAAAGTTTCCCTGGTTCTCTTTTCCCATTTCGCAGAATTTTATCGCACCGTTTATTCCGACATGACAAGAGTAGCTCTGTGGGCCGGGCGATTTGTTCACATGCATCTGTTGGCTGGCGAGTGGGAAGAGCCCTGGCTAGGCTTGAAGGCCAGCGTGTAGGAGTCAAACGCTATACGCTAACTTACATATAGAGGAAATGCTAAGAAGCTTCTACAAACAGCATTGCTCTTTTTTTATGGGGTTTTGTGTAATTTGGCTCCAGAAACATGGTATGTTAAACAATACATGAAATGGTGGTACTCGTGAGTGTTAGGTGGTGAACTTTTAATGATTTCTTGCATTAAAGTGCACGGTTTTTGAAAAACAAATCTGAATATACTGTACTGTAGATGAAATGAAACAGTGCATCTGCAGTGTAACAGTAGATCTTTATTGACACATACTCATTATTTCAAAATCCACTCACATTAAAAGTGATTATGTGGCTTAATTACGATTGATCCGTCATGGATTTTGGCTGTTATCTTTCCCAGTATTCTGCAGCATTTTGGCAATGCTGAAATTGGCACAATTTTCTTGTCTGTCCGGATGTGACATATAATGCGTTTTCCACGTGATGAGTGTCAGGATTCTGTATTTGAAACCGTGTCTGTTTCTATGATTTTGCAGCTGTCAGCTGAAGTTCTAATTGTGTTTTTGTATATTATTGAAATTGATTAACCTTAGTTCACACTCGCTTCTTTCAAGAAATGACTTTTTTCTGTGGCTTGTTAAAATAAATTTGTGAATTTGATTTAGAAACTGGTGAAGGATATTTGGATTATAATATTATTAATATATTGTATGTAAAAAATGTGTCAGAATTGTTGCCATTTTGTTCATATTTTAATATATTTATAATATATTATTTATTAAGAAAAGAGGATTAAGGGGGTGTTTTAAAATTTGTGTTTTTTGGAAAGTTTTGCGAACAGTAGTCATTGATGTCAAAATAATCTGCAAATTTAAACTGTAACACTGTTATTACATCTCTCTTGTCACATTGTGTATTTGTGATAAGATTCGATTTGAAATAGAGTCTATTGCAGCCACAGTATCAGTTGAACTACAAATACTGTGTTCTGGCATAATATTACATTGGATTCATTTGATTTCACTCGTTCTTGGGATTTCCTGGGATTTCTGATTGTTTTTGTGGCGTTGCGTCCAGTGTGGACAGACAATTCCAGAAATTGCTGGAATGTTATCACATCTTGTTTGAAAAGGAAAAGGGACGCGAAAGCCAACTCATTCTTGTTTCTTGTACCATCTTGGATAAACATTTGATTAATTTAGAGGCATATTTTCATTTGCAGTTTCTTATGAGTCCCTTCTGTTTTTTGTACTTTGTACCTACTTTTCACTCAGTGTGATGCTTGTGTACCCATGTTATGCAGCTTACGAGTAAGAAAATCAGTCATGAACATGTTGAAGTGCTGAATGAAAACATTTCAGACCCCATTTACATCTGAATTTAGAAATAAATAAATATAATGCTTTTAATTAGTTGTGTAAAGGGAACATTGTTGCAATGTTTTGACATTGTAAACACCAAAAAAAGTACTCAATTAAAACGGTCCACCTCTTCCAAACCTATACCGTATGAGTTTTAAATTATGTATTAATTAATTAATTATTGTATTTTTATTTAAAAGTCAGTGGGGCATTCTTAGTTATCAAAATATTTTAAAATACCATATTTTGTGTTCGTCGGAAAAAAACGATCAAACATTTTCAACAAAGTCATTATTTTAAAAATTTTTATAGGGAATAGTTTATTTTTTTAATCAACTATCAATTTAAGATGCAATACAAAAGGGTTAGCCTATAAAATCTGTTTATATTAATTTTCAATACTATGAAATATAATAAACAGTTATAATATAAAACATTACAGTGCTCAGCATAATTGAGTACACACAGTTTTGAAAATGAATATTTTTATCCATTTCTCTGTAAATATAGGCAATGTATTTTGGTGTATTTAAACAAAACAGATTTATTAAACAGATATATTTATTAAAATAATATTTTAGTCACCAAACATATTTAGAAATTGAAAGATAATACAATTACATTCAAGCTAAATATTGCAAAAAAAATTAAATAATAATAATTACATCCGACAAAATTTCAACAATTTCTTTTTCTTCTCTTGATTTTTCCTTTTTAAAATTTGTGTTTAATATTTTCTATAACAAATAATCTATATAATTAACATAATTTGGGTGTACTAGTTCTTGGACTTATTTAAGTTACTTTGTTGGATAAGCTCCAGATTTAGCTTCAGTACTGACTAATCTTATGTATATGCACAAATATAATATTGCATAGCTTCCTATTAAAAATATGAATTAAAAATATAGAGTTATGAGGGGTGTACTATATATATAAGCATACACTGACTAAATATGTAAGTAATAATAAAAAAAATTCCTTTCTATATTACTGTGATTTCTAAAAAAAAACTAAACAGATCTGTAGTTGAGATCGTGAGAAGTTCAATTAAATCCACATCATGACCATTCAAACCCAAACCTTCAAACACATCAATAATTAATGCAAGTCATTATTATCATTACTAGATCATCATCAGACGGAATCGAGCATAGTGAACAGATTAGAGTTCATTACGCATTGTGAACAGCTTTACCTGTAGGTACCAATATACTGTTAGCTGAAGTCTTGCCATGCAGGACTCATAAATAGCCAGCTTAATTACAATTTCACACAAATCAAATGAAAGAACGAAGCGATCAATAAATCAGTAGATCTCTGGGTAGGCGCCTGCAACGACCTTATTCCTTTATTTGTTTTCTCTCTTTACCGCTTCTCCTCTCCTCGCCAGTGGGGAACAGGAATCCCAAATTATCCACAGGGTTACGGGGCACGCTGCCCTGGAGCCCCTCACCCCATAGCAGAGGTAACGTATTCAATGGCCCGGGGCGAGTGGTGCTGAGAGCGAGCCCTGCTGAATACTGATGGCGGAGCAGGGGAGCCAGTAATTGGTGCACTGGAGGAGAGGGGAGAGAAGGGCAAGCACAGGGAGATGATGGCTTTGTTTCCCCCCTGTCTGTCTCACGCCTAGACTCCTCCCCCTCCTGCCATCAGCCACCCCATACCCGTCCCACACGCTGCTGTCCGTCAAATATTACAATTCTGATATTATTTATTTACTCAACCCCCATGTTGTGGTCACGGGGGCTTCGAAAACCCAGTGACAATGAGGAACTGTACCTACTGTATATGATCAGGGTGTACTGGACCATATCAGAACACAGATTTCAGCCCCACTAAAATGCCAGAGCTGTCGATTGAAAGCGGGTGAAGAAAATAGAGGATTGTAAACATGCTTATTCATATTCAATTCAATTCATGTGTATTTATACAGCGCTTTTACAATGTAGATTGGGTCAAAGCAGCTTAACGTGCACAGCAAAATCATCAGTGTACATTTAACTCAATTTGAGTTTAACTTAACACTCCTTGGGTGTACATATGACTCCCTCCATTTTGGAGTTAAAATAACACTTTCTTAAGTGTGAAATTTGCACATTACTCACAGAGTTCAGTTATTCTTACATCGAACTGGAGTGTGTGTGTTACCCTTCAAAGTGTTGATATTTTTTCCTATATTATCAATTGGTGTGTGTGACAGATAACAGTTTTTAAGGTATACCACGGTCTGGAAAAGTCAAGGTTTTAAAACCGCCCAAATGTTCTGTAATACCGTTCCTAAGGCATGTGTAAGACTTTATTACATTATTTTATTTACATTTTTTGTTTTTGTTTTTAGGACAACAGTATCTTCAGCAGAAAAAAAATATCCAAAGATGTCGTTTTAAATTGTTAAGAAATCAGTGTTTTTGAAACTAATGAAGACAGCAGAAGTCAATGATTCACTTGAATTATCTAGCCTGACTTGTTTACTGTTCCAAAATATATTAAATCTTTAAAAAATTAAAATGTATTGTTTTTAAAGGGGAAAAAAGTTACATTTTTTTAGCCAGACATTTAAAAAGTACCAAGTACTAATACCATCATTTATTCAAGATTATCATACCGTCAGAATCTTATAACAGTGATCAAATATGTTGAAAATAGTTTTAATTTATTAAATGTTCGTTAAACTTTTAGAAATAATTTCAATACATTCAACTCTTTGTATTTTAAAATGCAGCAAGACATGTTTTAAGTTTAAGTAAAACATACTGGTTTGATCACTGTTTGTCCGAAAGAACCGGTTCAAGTAAAATAAAATAAAAACAGAACTTCCCATATAGTGGGAAATACACTGCATATTGGGTTAAAAGTTTAACACTGAAAAAAACTCTTAAATATGCGCTGTTTCACACTTGTGGATTAAAATGTACTCTGGTTTTAACACTGAACAACACCAAAAATAATCACACTGTATATTTAACACTGGAATTTTTGCTGTGTAGAAGTTCTAGAAACTGAAACTGTGTTATTAAAATAAACAATAGGCTGAATGATTTAAATTACTGTGCCAAAGGGTCAGACAGATCTTTTTGCTATTTCTGCTTAGAATTTTGAAAGTTTAAAAAATAATAATGATAAAATAAGGAATAAGTTGATTTGTGCTAAAGGATTTTGATAGCATAGGAGTGGAAAACATGTTTTGTAATTGTACAGTATAAGGTTTGATATTCAAATCCTATTAGATCCACTCATTTCGTGAAAAAAATGCTGCAATAGGTCTCATACGGTATATTTCAGCCACTAATAGACAAAATATTACATTACAAAAATTATATACAACATTAAACATGCAGATATTTGCATATTAATGAATAATACAACTGAAAGTAATCACCTTTTTAAAATATTCGATTAACTGCAGATTAACTATGTACTGTATAACCTATGCTTGACAGATGTACTGTCCACTCTACTCGCACATTAACCTTTTCTGATTTTGACTGTGAAGTAATATCACACACCTTTTGTTATGCTACTTTGGAAAAATAATTATTGTTTTTATTGTCAGTCTGAAAAAAAATGGAGAGATGGAAAGGCAACAACCAGAAAAGTTGAATAATAGATATCAGCGGCTGTATTTTAAATAAGCCTTGTGGTTGGATTTCTGAAGCGAATGTGCATTTAGTGATTGAACAGACAGAAAGTTAATGTACGATTGACTGCAACATACAGTAGAAGAACAGTGTATTACATCTTTTTAAATTGGTTTGTTTGTTATTGTTTTTTTTGCAGAGAAGGCAAATATGATTCTACATTTTCTGCAAAAGAACTGCATGGAATTTTAAGCTGGATTGTAACGTACACACCACTTTGTTGTTTTTATGTTTAGTAATTGCTGTCTAGTGTTAAATTGTTGTAGATCTGTTAGGCTTAGATTTTATTGTGAGTTTGTTTATTTTACAGTATTTACTTGTAACAAGTCAATTTATACTGTATAGGTTCAACTTTTAACATATTGATCATGAAAGAGTTTAATGTCATTAATCAAAAATCTACTAAAACAACTGAGTTGGCATCAGTATCATAAAAAAAAACAAAAAAAACAATACCCAACCCAACGGCGACACAGTGGCCTCACAGCAAGAAGGTCGCTGGTTCGAGCCTCGGCTGGGTCAGTTGGCGTTTCTGTCTGGAGTTTGCATGTTCTCCCTGTGTTCGTGTGGGTTTTCCTCCGGGTGCTCCGGTTTCCCCCACAGTCCAAAGACGTGGTATAGGTGAATTGGCTAAGCTAAATTGTCTGTAGTGTATGAGTGTGAATGAGTGTGTATGGATGTTTCCCAGAGATGGGTTGCAGCTGGAAGGGCATCCGCTGCGTAAAAACAAAATGCTGGATCAGTTGGCGGTTCATTCCGCTGTGGCGACGCCGGATTAATAAAGGGACTAAGCCGAAAAGTAAATGAATGAATGAATACCCAACCCTAGTTGTCAAAGTACTAGTTTGTACTTGAAATGAATTCCAAAAGAGAATGTCCAACCAAAGAAAGCTGTGGTCACTTCACTCTGTATGGGAAAACAACAGCTCGCATTACGTTTTTTTCAGTCATATGGATTTCAAATTGCATGAGTGGAATTGGGTGAGTTATTCCATAAAGTATATGAACAAGGTCTCTATTGTCAAATCATGTACAGTACTTGGTACTGGAGCCATTTTCAAAAGGCAAGATATCAACAAATCATAGAAACATACTGTCATGGTGCTGAGAGAAGACCTGGACGATGATCAGTGTCTGTAAAGTTTGCTTTAAATCATTTGTCTTCAACCTAATGTTTATCCCAACCGCAATAGAAGGCAGATGAATTATGAGCATTTTGGATGGTTCTTTATCCGATAGAAGTTTTATTAGGAGACCTCCGAGCACTTGAATTTACCATAAACACCACCATTTTAAACTTAAAAGTAGTTTCTGAAAATGAAGTTCACGAAAGGTTTTCTGTTTTTAAGTTTTTAACTTCTCTGTAACTATCTCTGTCTAAATATATATATAAAAAAATGTGTAAATGGCTAAGTAAGTGTAAGTGGCATTGCCAACTGCTGGCCTGGCATGCATAATGTAGCATTTTTTGTTATTTTCCTGGATTGTTTGGACAACATTGTCGTCTGTGTGTGAAACATTGAAAAAAACATGCAAATTAACAGGTTAGAAAAATCAACACACATGAGAACACTTCAGACATCTGATTTTGAAAAATGTTATTAAAATATACAGTAACACTTTAAGTCACAATTCATATTAGCTATTGGCTTTTTCCCTGCCTGCTATTGTGATATAACTACCAAAAAAATTAAGTATAGACCATTTTGAGGGTTGTAAACAAAAACAATGATTCCAACATATTTCCAACACATTTACAATAAATGATTATGCGTACAGGTTGATATTAATAATCATGATATTATTAATCATGATATTATGATATGATATGATTTGATATGATATGATATGATGACGATGATATGATGTTATGTTTTAACATTAAGTTATGATTGAATTACCTCTTGTTGCAGTCATGAAATAGTTTAATAACAAGCAGGAAATGTTCACGGGCCATGACCACATTGAAATAGTTATTTTATTCTACATACTGTACCTAATCCTACCCAAAACTAAAACCAACTTCCACCTTACTGGCTAGTAATAAGCAGTTAATTAGCAGTTTATCGGGTGGTACCTTTTTATGGTACAAATTTATACCTAAAAGCTCCATATTAATACATCAAGGATACATATTAGTACCTAAAAAGTACAAAAATGTTCATCTTAAATTTTTTAGGTACTAATATATATTTATGAGGCACCAATATGGACCCTTTAAGTACAAATGTATACCTTTTGAAAAGGTACCACCCCGGTGACAGCTTGCGTACCTTTATTTCTGAGAGTGTAGCATGAATTGTGACCTGAAATAAAGTGTTACTGGATTTATTAATAGTAATAATTAAATTCACTCATAAAATATTTGTAATATGTAACCGAAAAAAAGCCATTTCTACTCGACAGATAATAAAAGTGGCACGTACTATCATAGTTTTTTGTTTTCCCTGCAGTTTTGAAATGAAAAGGGACAGATATGTTGTTGTTTTTGTTTTGTTTTTAACTCCAGCACTTATCATTTCACCACACGTTACACTCACCCCATGTCTGAACAGTGTAAAGGAGCAGAGCGCGGCTGTAGCACAGGGGTAAGGAGAGAAATCTAACCACATGGGCCTCGGCTGCTTGTCAAAGCTAAAGAGGAGAAACTAACAGAGACTTCAGTTTGCTGGCTAATTGGGCCCTGGTGGCTGACATCGCAGACTCACGAGCAAAACAAACATCATTTCAATATCTCCACAACTGGACCCTTTAAACCATGATCACAGAGCAAAGTGGTTCCAATGCAAGACCACGTCTAATTAATCCGAGTCAGGAGCTTTAAATGAAGTTAAATTCTCTCTTTTTTTTTCATCAATGGTGTGTTCAATTAAGATGCGCGTGTTAGATCTGGAGGACAGTTCATATGGCTGTAATTAGCAGGCCTTGTTAATGAAAGAGGAGGCAAAGCATGCCTGCAGATTGACTGTGCTATCAGTGGCAGCGGGCAGCGACCTCTGTAAAACCTCCGTCTCCAATTATAATTGATATGTAGGCTGATTTCAATAACATAAGATGTTTTTTTGGGTGTTTCACAGAAATTGTTTCACAGTAAGGAAAGGCAAAAGTAACAATTATTTCACAAGGGACGAGACAGGAAGTGAGAACAAACCCTGGAGTAACTGGTGATTGTGAATACATGTTTCGTATGATTGTGTTCATTATAATAAAAAAGGAGAGAAAAAAATACTGAAGTACACTGGCGGAGAATAAGCTTTGTGTGCAATTTGCCATATGTATAGTGAGGCTTTGTTTTGTCGCTGTGACAGTTTCCTTATTTCAAACTAGTTATGAAATAAACAAGTCAATGTAATCATCCTAGGTCTGATATTGTTTTAAAACTTTACATTTCAAAATAGATGGATTTTACTAAAACTACTTTTACTATTTATACACTCACCGTGGCCACTTTATTAGGTACACCGGTCCAAGTGCTTATTAACACAAATTTCTAATCTGCCAATCACATGGCAGCACCTCAATGCATTTAGGGATGTAGACATGCTCAAGACGATCTGCTGCAGTTCAAGCCGAGCATCAGAATGGGGAAGAAAGGGGATTTAAGTGACTTTGAATGTGACATGGTTGTTGGTGCCAGACGGGCTGGTCTGAGTATTTCAGAAACTGCTGATCTACTGGGATTTTCAAGCACAACCATCTCTAGGGTTTACAGAGAATGGTCTGAAAAAAGAGAGAACATCTACTGGTTCGAGCTGATAGAAAGGCAACAGTCTACTCAAATAATCACTCATTACTACCGAGGCATGCAGAAGAGCATCTCTGAACGCACAACACAACAAACCTTGAGGCGAATGGGCTACAGCAGCAGAAGACCACTTGGGGCCACTCCTGTCAGCTAGGAATAGGAAACTGAGGCTACAATTCGCACAGGCTCACCAAAATTGGACAATAGATGATTGGAAAATCACTGCCTGGTCTAATGAGTCTCGTTTTCTGCTGCGACATTCGGATGGTACTGTAGGGTCAGAACTTGGTGTAAACAACATGAAAGCATGGATCCATCCTGCTTTGTATCAAAGGTTCAGGCTGGTGGTGGTGTAATAGTGTGGGGGATATATTCTTGGCACACTCTGGGCCCATAAGTACCAATTTAGCATTGTGTAAACTCCACAGCCTACCTAAGTATTATTGCTGACCATGTCCATCCCTCTATGACCACAGTGTACCCATCTTCTGATGGCTACTTCCCGCAGCATAACGCACCATGGCATAAAGCGCAAATCATCTCAGACTGGTTTCTTGAACATGACAATGAGTTCACAGTACTCAAACAGCCTCCACAGTCACCAGATCTCAATCCAATAGAGCACCTTTGGGATGTGGTGGTATGGGAGATTCGCATCATGGATGTGCAGCCCACAAATATGCAGCAACTGTGTGATGCTATCATGTCAGTATGGACCAAAATCTCTGAAAAATATTTCCAGTACCTTGCTGAATCTATGCCATGGTGGATTAAAATAGTTTATGAAGGCAAAAGGGGGTCCAACCCGGTACTAGTAAGGTGTACCTAATAAGTGGCCGGTGAGTGTATAAATATTATATTACTTTACCGTTTTATAAGTAAATAATTTTCTAATCCTGACCGATCACATATCATTAGTTTAATTTTTTTGTGTGTCGGTTTTGTGATATTAGTGATAAATTGATGTTTGGTGTTTTTGACAGCAGAAAAATCAAAAACATAAAAAAATATAAATTAATAAAAGCCAAATTGGATGTCAACGAGTGGCTATTTTTTGGTACAGTGCCTGAACAACATCTCACAGGAACCTTAAATTTTTAACATATCCTGTTTAGAAATATGCCATTGATTTGATGAAAAAAAATAAATAAATAAAAAAACTTTAACTTAAAAATAAAACGAGGTACTGTTACACCCCTAGTGAAACCAAAGCTGCATTTGTATTGCAGTGCTGTTTCTGACGGTTTTAAAATATACTCCCATTACATATGCAATCTACCTGTGCAGTGCAACATGACCCAGACAGAATTATATAAATTAAAAAAAGCAATGCACCTGATTGTCTTTTTGTGCAATGATTTCACCCTGTCGCTTTGGTGCCGTGGCAGATTCCAGAACAGCAGATATACATATTCATCCGACTCCTATAGAATGTGTCAAATAGAGGTGTCCTAATTGTGTCCTTGATGAAAGGCTATTAATATTGAACACTTCTGCAGTCACCCATGTGTCTGCACTTTTTTTTTTTTTAACCGTGAGACAAAAAGCAGATCTCTGCTTATCTCTAATGATACCTGAATCCCATGAGGTGAGAAGAGAAACTGCGAGTGGCTCCAGTAGATTCATCAAGCCAAATATTGCGTTCTTTCCTCAGGAGGCAGAGAGTCACATTGCATTATATCACTGTTAATTAAAATGAAATATGCGGTTAAATTATTCTGTGTATTGTTGCCTGACGGGGTGTGCGCACGCTAAACGCCGACCATTGAGGCGACAACAGATAGCTAACAAAGGTGTCTTTCTCTCTTTCTTTCCGTCCCCATATCTCCCTTTCTATCGTTTCACCAATTTCCACTTCCGCGCCTCTCCGTTCTCAAGGTCCTGCCTCAAGGGTGCGCCACGCAATTCAGTCTGGGCGAAAGGGAAAAAAAAAAGAAGCGAGAGAGATTTCCCATGTTTATTAAACTACATTTTTCCTTGATTATTGTTATAATGTATCACCAAGAGGGCTGTCCTTTTCTATTAACTTTGTTTAACGTTTCCTCGCTTTGACGATAAAAAGGAAAGAAAAGGATGGAGGAAGTAAACACAACCAGCGGCGAGAGTTTGTTTGGTCACAGAAGGGGTGACTTTGTTTCAGAGGCAGTCGCTGGCCCTTCCTCATCGTCCTTTCATCCGAGCCTGGCCTTTCTGCTCCTGGAGCCGAGGCTGTCAGGGCCGCACCTGTAACGGAGAGACCTCTGGCCTCGCTGCCCGCCTGCCCTCAGACTCTCAGCGGCGCTCCTGAGACCGGCCACCCCAGCTGTTAGCTACATTCTAATGCACTCCGAATAATATTAAAGCCAAATCAGTTGAATTTATTAATCCGGACAGGCCCCTAAGAGAGATGCTTTTAAAGGCCAGCGACTTAATTTAAGCTCTTAGAGGCTACCCCTGCGCACTTGATGTATTGCGAGGAATTACGACTCGGTGTCAGTGAGCGTAATACGCCCACCGTATAAATAACATGCAAAACTACGAGCGGCACACACCCTCAGGCTCAATTGCAGTCTCGAATTTAAGATACAATTAATATTTGTACCCGCTACTGACCGTAATAGTCTTTGCTAGTCTTTGTTCATCTGCATACGATGCCGTTTTCCTTCAGGAGGAGGATTGGGAATCTCTTCGGCAGGCTGAGCTTGTAGGTTGAGGTCCTCGGTTGGGGAGAAGAGTAAAAACAATCAGCCTTGTCATTTGGATCTCATTAGTGTCTGATTCCAGGAAAGCCCCCTTACGTTATTGGTGTCAGAAGCGAGCCATGACCTTGGCGATCTCAATACAGCGACGCTGAGCCCCTCTGAAACCCGCAGAGTCTCTCGTGTGTTTTTTATTTTGACTTGCTACTAAGGAAAGCAAATCAGATGTAAAATAATGTGACATCTTTAGGTTAACAAGGAGATTGTGTTTATCGCTGCCTCAGCAGGAATACGTGTTGAGACAAGGGAGGGTCATTTTAGGAATGTAACAACAATTGAGGAAACGGGGCATCTTATTCAAATGAGACTTGGTTGGCAGTGCTTTTGAAAGAGCATACCGCACCTGCAAAGTAGCATTGCGGTACACTCTGTATTTTAGTTTGACGCCCACTTCGGGGCTGCATATCAGGAGAAAAAAAATTATAAAATGAAACAGGTTGTAGGGGTCCTTGCACACAGTCTGCCCATGGTGCTGCCTGAAGGACTACCATGGAAACAAGGAGTGCGACAGGCTCTGGGGGACCTGCCACAGCTGCGGGCTCTTCCTTTCTGACAGCCTGATGAAGACATCAGCTTCATACCGAGCAAAACAACAACTATTGAAGGAGAAAAAGAGAGGGAGAGAATGATGCAAGCAGTGTTAACTGCTGTGTGGATGAGATGTTCATTAGTGAGTTTGGGGAACATATGAGAAATGCATTTAGGGACCATATTGCCAGTTTAGTAATCTATGGAGAGTTGAGGTTTCAATCCCAGGAGACCCAGACAAACTGATAACATGATTTTGTTTATTAGACAACACAGAAGGAGAGGGGGAAATGATTCTCTTATCTACTGTCTCCATTGTCCTCGATCACTAGCTGTTACTATACTAGTGCTTAAATTAATATACAGTATAAGAAAAAAAAATGAAACTTAGCGAAAACGATTAGGGAATAATGGAGTGCTTTAATCCTATCTATATTTAAATAATATATATTTTTAAATATATTATATTGATATCTCCATCCATTTTATACAATCCCACAATTTGTGTAAATGTGTATGGATAATCTTTTAATAAGCAAACAACTATTTATTTTTCTGTTTGTTTGTTTGTTTGTTTTCTTCAGTGAACCTTAAATTTAATAATTCATTATTGAAGTCTGTGACTCTGAAGATGCTACTAACATTAATATTATGACATATTTCCAAGTGAAACTGAATATTAAATTTTTTAGACCCGCTAAGATAAAAGTTAATTGAATCTATTAATCACGAAACATGCCATGTGATGACGGCACTTTTTTCCACTGAAATACCCCTCAAAATATCGCAGGTTATATATATATCAGCGTAGAACTATAGTATTTTCTATATGATAATCATTGATTCATACTGTAGGTCCACAATTGGACAAAAAAAGTCTAAAAAAATGCTAAGATTTTCATCAAGGCAGTTTACCCAAAAACACTTGTCAACACAAGCTCCGCAGCGGTCCTCTTTTTATGAGAGATTCCAATCGGCAGCCTCTTACTTCATCCGCGTTTTGGAGCCGGTCTTGAATTTTTGAAGACCACTGCTCTCCTCCAGCACAAACACTTCACATCCACTTAAAGGCTCGCTTTCAAGTTTTGGTGCTAACCCGACGACTGGAGCTTTCCTGCAAGCATTGTTTAATTGGTTTCACCTCACGCAGACATCTGATGGGGTCTCATTTACTGAGCTAAGGGACACTGGCCCTCCCCTCCTCGCGGCCCCCCAGCAGTGTCGGTGCAGGAGTTTGTGTGTGGGATTTCTCTCGTCAGAGCGTCGCGGGTCACCTCCACTCCCGCTCGCTTTGAATCGGACCCCCGGTGGCAGCTCCTGGGAGAGTGCCGTGATGTCTCTATCAGACTGTCAAAAAAGATAGCCCGGGGCTCCAGCGGGTCCCTGAGAGCCAATCAAACTCTTCACGCTGCACCAGCCGATGCTCTTTCACCAGCACGCCAAACTGCAGAGGAGGGAGAGACGGAGGGGGGCAGGCTAGGATGCGGAGAGGAGCTCCAATCAGTCTGAACAAACTCCCTGAGCTGGGGTCTAGGGCTCATCTGTATGGCTATGGCTATTTTTACAAAGCGTCCGCTCCGTTATTTACCTCGCTCGCTAAATTATTGAGGAAGAGCAGGCGAGCGGACGACATCTGAGGAAGTTTCTTCTTTCTCTTCGGTTTTACATTTCTTTGAAAGAAACTTTTCCCTGCTCGCACCGACACAGCTGTCGAAGGACAAAACTTTAGCACTGAAGAAAAAAGTCTATCAGCACTTTTAAAAGGTGCAAATGAATACAGCGTTCACTGTTAACTTTATACGTTAATGATCTGTTAATATTCATTTCAAATCAACTCTTTGAATGCTCACGTTCAAGACCCGCCACTTTGGAAATGTTGCTTTCTATAAAAACGACTCTGATAGCGGAGAGGCTGGAATATGTCTGTAATATGAATAAATAAGTTGATGAGGCAGGAAATCTCCATTTGCTGTACTTGAAGCCCCATCACTGGTGCTAACACTACAGAGTGATGGGTCTAGTAGAGAGCCATTAGGAACTGGAGGTGATTTTAATGAAAATGGGAGACGCTAAGTGCGGGTATGGAGTGTGTATACTCTCTCTCTCTCTCTTACTCTCTCTCTCAATCTCCCTCCCTCTTTATGAGAGATGAGCTCTCTCATCTGGACCTTGTTATTGTCAGCGAACTACAAAAGCGGTGCATTAGCTGACTGCTCTGGACACACACAGACTTTGATGTTTTCCTCCAGCGGTGACCAGCATCCTCTTCTGAAGTGTGGGCTGGGTAATAATCCTGTGTATTTTTCACAAATAATGCAGCGTTAAGGATGCGAGAGAAGAAAAACACATTTAAGAAGTCAAACTTTTAGTGATTTTAGCTTTATCCGCAGCTTAAATATACAAAACATGGAAGATGCATGAACCAAACAGACAGCATACATCACAGTGGGCTATATTTGCATGTACATGTTAAATGGTGTTTTAAAATAGCTTAATATTAGTACGAACAATTGTATCATAAATATGGTACCCTCATTTAAATGTTCCCTGCTGTAGAAACGAACAACAGGAAGCATTTATGTGCTGCATGTTTAGTAGCTATCTATTTCTTCATTTGCTAAATGAACCAGAGTGTGTTTTCTGAAAGGATGTATGAATGTGTGGCTGTGTGGTATTTCATTGAATTTCAGCATGATTACATGCAGAGGCTCGTGAAGCCTGACTTTACCTTCATATTTTCAGACACTGAGTTCACGAGGGCCAAAGGGCCCGTCAAGGGGGGCTACGCTCACACACTTGTACATACACACACACACACACACACACACACACACACACACACACACACACACTACCAATGAATGCATTTCAGTGGAAATGCGGATGGCTTGGCACAAGGGGACTACTCTTTAACTCGCACAGGGCATTATGACTTAAACAGACTGTCTCTCCAAACGCCGTCCGTCCCTTTCATCCGACATGTCCGTCAGGTTTCAGCGCCCGCGTTTCTTCTTCACCGGGCCCTGGTTGCCAAGCTCGGCTCTCAGCTCGCTGTACTGCACCTGTAAAAACAAACAGCTCTTTGGTCAGACGCAGGTAATCGGAGCTGAGGCCCGCTCACGGTAATGGCTCCCCTGAGGAGAGCCGGTGCAGGGGGAAAGCCAGGCGGGCGCGGCTGTAATGAATCATTTTTTAAACACAGGAGCAGAGGGGATTAATCACAAGGAGGAAAGATTTGAAAAGTCAAGGGTTCCGTACCGACACAGCGGTGACTACACCACCCCCACCTATATGGGAACTATACCGCTCGAGCAGACCCGCTGTCTTAGGTCCGCGCAAACCCAAGAGTTGTGAGTTGTGTCCTTCCTGAGAAAAGTTTGTTGGAGACTAATTATAGCAGCTTGTAGGCAGGAGTAAGTGCCTGTACGGCTCCGGCTGGGGCATTGCGGTTACAGATGATCACACACTTCCCCCGTTTCAGATGAACATGCTGTTTACTTTACTTAAAGCGGGGAGTGAACTTGTGTCAGAGGTGAAGGTCGGCATGATGAAAGTAGAGTTACACTGAGGTATGAGAAACTGAATAAAGATTTTCCCTTGAGCTCACCGTGGATTCACATACTACTAATAGACCACAACTAAATGTATTTAAACATTACTAGAGTTAATGTACTTCCTGCATGCAATCATTTGATTATTACATACATGAATCATATGATTATTAATTATCTGCCTAAAAAAATTGTATACATTATGTACGTATGTAATAATAAATTGGTCAACCTACTCAAACCTGGGTTGCAAAAAGCACCAAAACATTTCCTTTGATTTTTCTTTCACAGCTAAGTGCAACATCAGCCTCTGAAAATGGCTTTAAAGGCATCTTCTCTTGTCCAAGGCCACCGTTCAGTCCAAAAGCAGTACAGCATCGACAAATAATTAAATACAGCATGAAGCTGATGGGACTCGAAAGCGTGGAGAATGCGTCCAAATGCTTTTTTTTGTTTGTTTCCCCTGGAAACAATAACCTGGAGGTGTATCTGTAAGGTAGGGACTGCACACTAATTACCAGGCCCTGATTATGAGAATGGGAGATGGAGCACAAGGGAACAAAGAGAAGCGGCAGCCTCAGAACATGAAACTGTCCTCAGAACTGACAGATGCTGCTTATTTTAGGACAGAGGGCCGCTGTATGAAGTCCAGTTTTGAGGGTTTGCGTTTGAAGAACTGCACAGGCACTAATTGCCAAGTCATTTTCGGAACCGTGAGACAGGAGTCAATTTGAGCTTTTGTAACGTGCTGCTTATTTGGTCAGTCCGTTTCTAGCGTAAAGGTTTCTGACACGGTAAACTTAACAGGGACGGCATGGATTTGCATACCTTTTTGGTCTTTACTGGTATGGTTAATGACCACTGTTCTGTTTTATTGGCATCTTGTTGTTTAAAAAGTGCTGCCTTTTTTTTTGCAAAAGATCATTCTGTCTTCCCATTTAAATGAACAGCAGGCAGTTCATCCAACCACGAAAACATACTTCAAAAGGCTTAAAAACTCAGCAATGGTTTCCATCTTGTTTTGCCAACTTGCTGCTTCCACATGCCAAAACCAGTGTGTCATGCTGGCTTCATCCAACCACACAGACATATGTTAACGTAAAGTTGCAGAGGTTCATCCCAGGAGGTTCGTCTGAGCCAATCACTCAAGCTCTCCAGTATCTGAGCAGGACAGGACGCTCTGACAACCATTAAAAGAGCCTTCTTGATGGAGAGAAGTGTCCCGCGCAAAACGCTTTCTGACAGCAGGGACCCGCTTTGTATGCCCCTTCAGAATCTCACTCAGGGTCCGAAATATGGAGCGAGACTCTCAGCACTTGGCTCCCCATCCACAGGCTTATGATGTAACCCCGAATGACATATCAGCCATGGATAATGTTTCATCACATATGGTGCCCAGCAGGATGGCGTTGGCTCAACACTTCATTAATCGAGTCCTCCAACCTGATGTGACGGGGGCCGCCGCACTGCCAGTGTGCAGACACCGACCCCTTAGCCAATCCCTGAACCCTCGACAGCACCCTTCTTTTATCACAGGCCGACAAAACTGATAATCAGGGACAAGGCTGAAGCGTTACGGCCGAGGAGAGATCAGAGCAGACCCCATCCAGGCAGCCGGGTGACTCCATCAAGACATGCTGGGAAATAATTGGGCCGGGGGCCGCCTTTAAAGGCGCGAGTCCATTAATAATCAAACACAGCCAGAGGAAATATCCTGGCTAACACTTGGGAATTCTGTTAGAGCAAATAATGCAGACATCTTCAGGGAATTCCTTCCTTGTCTCCGTCCCTCCCTCCCTCTCCCTCTCTCTCTCTAAATGTAAAACTGGACCCTTACCTTTTGAACATCAGAAGGCACCCTCTTGAGGAAATCCAGCATTTCATTATTGTCAATGGCATATGGGTTGAAAAGCTTCTTGGTAAATTTGTTAACACCTGTGAAAACAAGCGTGCATTAATAAATAAAGTTATCTGCTGCACCTGCAGGCTCTTATTGACAAAACAAACCTCGACAAATATTTGTCACTTTATCTGCTCTATGATTAGAAATGCACATCAATAGGTTTCTGGTCAGTAAGGTTCACACAACTTCTGTATTTGAGTTGATCAGTAGTTCTATGTAATAAAGACATTGGTCCATTAAAGGTGCAGTAGGTGATTGTCTTCAGAATTTTTTTTTTGCTGTGCTGGTTGAAAGTTTTTTCACATTCCAATAGTAATGATTAAAGTAAATGATCTAAATGTATTTATATATTCTGGGTAAGGCGTAAGACTAAAAAAATCTTCATACAATTAAAATTTGTCAGGCCGATAATTCCCATAATTCTGATAAGTTGCCCAAACTGTCTGTCAACATGTAGATTTGCACATCTGTGCAGCTGTTTCACACAGATCCGCTGTTTGCACATGTATGTGTGCCACGTTCACCTGCACTGGTGAAAGAGAGTAGTAAAATGCTGAATCAATATTGGAGTTACTTTTGCACGAATGGGTTATGTGCACTCAAGTGTTGTTCAGCCACTGAAATCTTCTGGTGAAAGATTGATGTGACTATTTTCAGTTTCATAAGCTACATTTTACAGCATCGATAATGTAGATTTTTATTTAGTTTAATAACAGAACATAAGTAAACAGCGATATTCCACTTATTGTAGCGTGCTTTACTCAGGTGAAGTCGGTTATATATTCACATTGGTTCATTTTTGAACAATGACAACCTGTGACGCGCTCCCTATATTTTTTACCATGCTACTCTGAATATTCGGTCTGAAATAGCTTTAAGTATGGCTGAGTAATAATTGTAAATCCTGCACGCCGCTGGCCAAGCACTACGCATACATAAGTCGCTTTAGGACAAAGCACGTGAGAGAGTGAGACCAGTGATCCTTACATGCATGAAATATCGCACATTATGACAAGTTTTGCTTGCTAACTACACAACTGAAAACGTTCTAGATATAATACAGTTTTTTATTCAGAATTGGAGTATTATAAAGTACTATAAAGATTTCTAACTGGCATATGATATGATCTAGTGGGTTGTCTACTGTCATCTTTAAGGTGCGCGTTCGTGATTTCAGGAGGCGTGGCTCTGGACTGCAGCGGAGGGAATGTGTTTTAAAAGATATGCTAACGGATAGCATTTAGGTAGATCACCTACTGCACCTTAAAGGACACATTAAACTGATCAAAAATGAGAATGAACTTTAACAGAATATTCTATTGTAATTTTGCACATTACATATACTGAAACAAAACAAAAATAAGTTAATGAAAATGTTTTTGTTTTTTACTGGCCACACACTTTTAAATGTAAAAACTTCATGCAGACAATAGGCCAACCATATTTTATTAGTCATTTAATGTATCCAGAAAATGTGGATGTTTTAGTAATCCATTTCAATCATCCACTACCTTATTCGTTTCTTTAAATTATTATTAAAAATTATAGTGATTTAATAATAAATGGTCAATTTATAAATGCCCAAACACTGTTTTTCAGTATGCCATGTAGGGATGATTAATAGGAACAGACAAAAAAGGACTGTATATGTGGTGATGATAATAGCGTTTTGGATAGCCACATACTGTATATACACTATTTGTTTGAAAAAACATTTATGGTAATATGTGATTTTTTTTAAACACTTTAAAAGTAGTCATTAAACAGTCTCTATGAAAGCTGTAATTGACAGTAAAGGTATTAACATGACAGAATAATGCCTTCTCTCTACTGTCCATTCATCAAAGTTTGACAATATTGCAGCGCCTCAGTCAGCAGTGGTGCAGCTGCTCTGCCTAACCAGCAGAGGATTATGTTCATGATTCTGATCAGCTGTCACAGGTAGAGTTATGGAAATGGATCACTTTTTAAATGGCTTTCGTCAGGCGTCAGTAAGGGAGTTGGAGCTCAAAGCTCAGAGACAGTAAAGTGTGACTCTTTCTAAAACACCTCGGCATGACTTCCATTTAAAGGAAAGTGGAGACAGCTTAACAGCAGCACTGGAGTGTCACGCAGCATTGGGTGAAAGGGCTACACATGGTGCCTCACTTACTTACCCCACAGTAAAACTATGTAGCGCAGCGGGATGTAGTACAAGCCGACAGTCGCCACAAGCAGAACCAGGCAGGCCAGCAATGACAAGAACGGGACTGACCAGTTGAATGTGCTGTCGATGGAGACATTCATTTGCATGCGTAAATTATACATACATGTATGTTAGATTTGACTATTTATGATATTCATATATAACATTCATTTATGAACTTGTATATGGGTTTGTAAAACAAGAACAATTGGAAGTGACAACGATTTAAGATAATTAGTGTAAAGCCGTAACCAAAGCAGGAGATTAAAATGATATGCATGAGTGATTGGACAGTGATTGATTATTTTAAAATAATCACATTATTAATATTTCTTTAGAAATGCATGAATAATCACAAAATGAGTATTATCATGTTAGGTGGAAAAATACAATAAATAGATTTGAAATTGCAGTTATGTTTATGCAACAGCAATGCATCAAACACGTTTTCCTTTGTCTTTGAAGATTAGTTTTGTTTTTTTCTATAAAAACATTGTCATCTATTATGCAAGTCAGGCCAGTATTTGGAACTGTTGCTTTGTAAAAAGACACTAAATGACACATAAAACCTATATAAGTTTGTTAAATGAGTAAATTAATCACCAAAATGTGAAATTGAAGTAATCTAGGACAGTGGTTCTCAAACTGTGGTAGTGGTACACAAGCTTCCTTCTTTCTAGTGGTACACGGAGGATTCAATGAATAATTAAAGTAAAAAAAAATAACACACTTTTAACCCTTTGGCGCTTGCGATAACACTGATGTGATCAGTAAATTGATTTTAATATGCTAAACATTTTATTTAAGTGAACTGTGCAGTGCTGTAGCTGCTTAATTAGGCCTACTATACTACTGTACTTCGACACCGGTTATTATGGTGGTACTTGGAGAGACTATTTCTTTCTGAGGTGGTACTTGGTGAAAAAAGCTTGAGAACCACTGATCTAGGACATATCCTTACATAAATCATACGCTAAAATATAATTTACCATTAAAAAAATGATTTGTCTTTTGGTATACCAGCACCAAGTTATCACTAAACTAAAATGTTATAATATTATGATTTTATAATCCACATAACATTAGGTATAACCAGAGGCGGTCCTAGTGATTTGGGGGCCCTAAGCAATTCCAAGTATTCCTGGCATTGAAACTCAAAACATTCTCTTTCTATATAGATATTTTTTTCTTTGTAGATTTGAGTTTTTTTTGTAAATAAACTGCAAAATATATCTTAAGTGACACCTTTATCTTCATTCATTCATTATTTTTTTTTTCGGCTTAGTCCCTTTATTAATTTGGGGTTGCCCTAGCGGAATGAACCGCCAACTTATCCAGCATTTTGTTTTATGCAGCGGATGCCCTTCCAGCAGCAACCCATCTCTGGGAAACCCTTTATCTTCTTAATGTAAAATTATATACAATAAATTCACAAATAATTAACAATAAGTTCACAAACAATGTAGTTATTTAGCCATATTTGTGATTAGATTTTAATATTTGCATGTGCAGTACGGAAGGAACGTTCCACTATTCAAGGGGGCCCCCGGTTTTGAAAAGAAGTAATAACATTCATTCATTCATATTCTTTTCGGCTTAGCCCCTTTATTAATCCGGGGTCGCCACAGCGGAATGAACCGCCAACTTATACAGCATTTGTTTTACACAGCGGATGCCCTTCCAGCTGCAACCCATCTCTGGGAAACATGCATACACACTCATTCACACTCGTACACTACAGACAATTGTGCCTACCCAATTTACCTACACCACATGTCTTTGGACTTGTGGGGGAAACCGGAGCACCCGGAGGAAACCCACGCAACCACGGGGAGAACATGCAAACTCCACACAGAAATGCCAACTGACCCAGCCGAGGCTCGAACCAGCGACCTTCTTGCTGTGAGGCGAACGTGCTACTCACAACGCCACCGTGGCGCCAGAAGTAACAACATTAAAATCTAAATGGTTATAGACAGATTTGACAACATATGATAGAAAATTTATAAGAGAGCTATATGATTAGGCTTCTTGGCATTGGTCGGTGCTCCCTTATTCTCCAGGGCCCTAAGTGGCTGCTTATCTTGCCTATTGGTTAAGTTCGCCCCTGGGTATAACATACAAGTCTTATTCTTTAATTGCAGAGAACCTTAGGATTACTTTTTCTAACGATGAAGCTATTCAACAAAAGTCTCTACATACGTACAATATATGTCCACTTCCGAGCACAATTGCATACGCGCACTTCAGAAGAGGTATAAAATGCTCAATTCTTACTTTTTCACTCTTTCCCCAATGCAAGCCACTTCATCTAAAGTGCTCTGAACTGTAAGCACAATTTCTTGAACCATGTGGATTTTTTCCATCAGTCCTCTTTTCTCTGATTCCTAGAGAGAAAGGGGGGAGAAAAAAAGACAGAGACTGATGAGGGAAGTCAGCTGCTAGAAGCCGACAAAGGAAGAGCAGTTTATTTCCAGAGTGCCATCACCAGTATTTCATCTAGTCAATGGCCTGTAATGAGCTTCTGTAACATCTCCTCAGACGTGAAAATGTGTCAGCCTCTCCTCCAGAGCTGTCACCGATCTGGGAGTATTTCAGCATTCGTCAGGCGCAAACAATAAAGGTGCATCACAATCAAAGATTAAGCGGAGGAGGGAAAAGATGTAAAAATGGCAATCAGAAAAGCATAGAGAGAGAGAAAGAGAGAGAGAGGAACTTGGGAGTTGGAGAACACAGACGGCATAAGACGCCAACTCTCGAGGTCGTCTAATCCGCAAGTCTCCGCCGGGCAAGTCTTGGCTTGTTTCCTGAGGGTGCGAGCTTTTTCGAGTACCAGTTCTTGGCGTACGGAAGCTAAGAGTTGCCCACCTTATGGCAAGATTGAGTGCAGGGTTGAATTCATTGGATTTAGCGTTTTCTGAATCCCAGCTCATGGGAGAAAGATTGCTATGTCTGTGCGTAATCCTGTTATACAAAGCAATGTTTTTACTTCTTGTAAGAGGGATGGGAAATCCCATTGTCTTTTTGTATTTGATGCATCACACAGTATTGGGTTGCGGCGTAATTCAGAGACATGGGCTAAATGGACTTTCAATGGGGGAAAAAAGAGAGAAATTCTATTCCATTTTACTTAAAGAAGATTGCTAGGGTAATCTAACGTCCAAAGCAACATGATCACATCAGAGATTCCTCCAGCATAAGAGCCCATGAGTATAGTTCTCCAAAAGGGGGATGAGAAGAAAGAGAGAGAGAAACATCAAACGCAGGAAATAATAATGACAGGAGTAATGACCGAAAGTACGGGGGGGTGCTGAGAAAGACAAACGTGTGATGGAGCGCTGTATATGTTTGCGTAAGACGGCGGACCCAGAGTGATGGCCCCTGGGAAAGCTCGGCCCAGACTCCCCACTGTCACTCTCCATTCGGCCCCAGACACAGGAAACCATAGGAAGCCAGTCATGCTTCCACTCAGCACAGCCCCGTCTACTCCAGCGGCACACAGCATGTCCTAACATAGAGACTAGGATATCAATCAAGAGAGAATCAACATGCCTCCTGTTATGAGTCCTTTCAAATCCCGGCTTTGTGAGGAAAGTGTCAAAGGAGGATAAAGTGCAGAAGAAGATTTATTCTTTCGGTGTATCAACTGTGTTTGATATGGGCTCAAATGTCTAACGTGTTTCTTTGCTTAATGAACAGCTTGATTCTCCACCAACCGCAAGAATAATGAACTCGCAGTGCTCCCTAAAAATATGCTAACGCTTAAGTCACACATTATATAATGGAATGTCAAACCAAGTTGAATTTATTAAAAAAATAGGATTAAAATGTAACTTTAAGTAGTTGTCTAGGCTTTGAGATTGTTAAAGTCAAGTCTAGTCATATATGATCTACTGTTAAATGTAAAAAGCCAAAGACTGTAGCTACTGCCAATTTAAAAGAGTTTAGACTACCACTGTGTTCATACGCAAATTGATAAAATTACAGTGATTTTTGTACTTGTCTGTCCATACCAGATGCAACGCAGCTAAGAAAGTAAAGCCTTATTCACGCTACAAGTGACATGCAGCATCAAGTGACTATTCACATCAGTGACTATGTTTACATGGACACCAGTGATTGAATGATTTGCCTTAGTCTGATTAACGTTTTTGCATCACCACACTATCCACATTTCATGTAATTTCAGGTGATCATTTAAAATTGTTTAACTTTAACTGCAGTTTGGCACTCATACTTTCATTCAGGAACATTTCATTTATGCCTGCGTGACAAACTGAGGTATTGGATACAAGTATAAAGTAAGGACTGCTGGAAGAGTGTTGTTTTTGATACCGCACACCGAATGGAAAGAAAAAAACCTCAGCATTTCACGATGCAGGTGTCTGTGGTCCTTTCTGACTCGGTAGGTGCAGAGAATAGTGTCAAACAGGTGTGTGTGTATGGAATATCCTGCTGCGAAAAGTCCTACATGAGGTAATAGTTTGATTGAGGTGTTCACATGTCTGTACTGTACTGCACGTACGTCTAAAATCGTGCACTCCACGTGTCTAATTCAATCTTGTTTAGCTCAGGCACGTGCACAAAAAGGGGTTCAACCTGTGCAGTGCACATGCCCCTCAAAAATGAACAACAGTTTGCGACTCCAATCCCCCCCACCCCACCCTGGTCTTAAGTTTGCGAAACCCCTCCCACCCCGCTACCACCTCTTCAATTGGCAAACCACAAATCCCCCATGCCCCCAGATTTTCAGTTCGCGAAACACAACCCCGCAGCCCCACCCAACCCCCGG
Organism: Danio albolineatus; assembly: GCA_903798035.1. Classification (NCBI taxonomy): domain Eukaryota; kingdom Metazoa; phylum Chordata; class Actinopteri; order Cypriniformes; family Danionidae; genus Danio; species Danio albolineatus. Next base: position 3,437,604 of record CAIGQQ010033930.1, on the reverse strand, counting down.
TTTTCAGTTCACGAAATGGATTAAGGAAATAAAAAAAATCATTGTTGACATGGTAGAGTATTGGTGTTCGTGTAAACATACTCAATGTTGAGCAATGTTGAGCAACTGGAAATCTTTAGCTACATGAACGACAGCGACTGTTGATGAACAGTGACTGTTGATGTTTTAGTTTTATGTTACAGATGTGAGTAATTTCCATATTTTGTTACTAAACACTATTTTGTCTAAAACACTATTTTTGGGACACACTTTATCTGAGATAACGCTTGTTCCAGGTTTGCTTTGGAATGCCTTTGAGAACTATTCTGATTCTTCTCCCTGATCCCGTTAGGCAAACATCCCTGCAACTAATTTTGGCAACACGTCTACTGATTAAAAAACCTGTGTCAGATCATATTCTCAATTCAGATGAAATTGTCAAATAACTTTTATGTTTGCTTAATAGGGAACAGATTGCACTAAGGCAAACAGAAAATGCTGTTTCACAGGGATATGCAGCACAATCAAAATACTGCAAGGCAGGGTTCATTTAACATTCCTTTAATTGGGTAAATGGCGTCAAATTTGAATATTCATTCAAAGCTGGTGCAAATATTCGCAACTCACTTATTCCACAACGGAATAACCAGAGGAACGCACCTAAATAAAACACCTGCGTTATTGGCAAAATGTGTTGCAAATGGGTTCGTTATAGCAGACAAACGCAGTACAAACAAGCACCGCGTTCCCAAATGGGTATGTCACAGGATTGTGCACTCTGGAATACACAATGTTCAGGACATACACACTATGTCCTTGATGGCATGTAGTGAAGGTGATATGATGATGGAAGGGGGGGCTTGTGAATTTGTAGACCACCGATAATACCCCTAGGGTTTTGTGCAAGCAGAGGGTCAGATCTTTGCCTGTCTAGCCAAAGCATGGTACTTCTAGGTGACCCTGTGCCCTAACAGGGCCTCCAGGTCATTTGGGACACATATCCGTGGTTGTTTTCCTTTTTTCATCTTGTTTTCTGATGCAGTTAAACCAGCGTCTGTGTGCTTAACACAATTGATACCGAAAGCCGAAGGAAAGTTACATTATGGTATGTGATTTGTAAATTTCTCTCTTTCCCCTCAGGACAAATTTGAGCTCATAGGATCTGTTGTGTATTATTTCTGCAGTATCGCAGCCTCTCCTATCAGCTTTCTTTAGCTTCAATTCCATCGTATCCGTGCCGCTCAACTGCAGGTTTACATATTCTCTTCCTCCAGGGGAAAACACAGAAAAACGGGCGGTAATCGTAACCTCCTCAGAGGGGACCGCCTTTATCCCCATGTTAACCAAAGAGTCGGAAAAAACGGGGCCTTTGAAGTGATCAAATTTAACACCGATCATTCTCCAACCCCAAAACATTAGCAGCGATGACTTTGATACAAAGTGTAAAGCTACACTGTTTGATCTGCCTGCGTGATACTGGAGTCAAAGTGAAAAAAAAATTGCAGGACTTTGAAACAAGCCACCTTATATTAGAACTGACAACTTAAAATAAACACGGTCATCTGGGTAATTAAATAAATGAAAGAAGATATTTCATTTACACAAGACGTGACGGGTGTAAAAACAATATATCTCACTGGAAAAATACTGTTAATTTCTGAAACTCGTAATTAAATATTCAAAATAAAATAATACAATTAAAAAAAATGTGCAGGCTTTCCAAAATGACACAGTTTTTACTTCATAAAAGATAATTATAGAAATAAAATGTTTTAAATGAAACTGATATAATTTTTATGACATTAGCTTAATTTAACACAATCCACATATTTCCAAGGCTCACGTGTAGTTTTTTTTTAATCCTGTCCCTCTCTTATTTTTTGACCACAAACTAATTTCTCCCTCCAAGATATATTACAATTGTTTAGCTGCTGGGCGTAAACTAATGTGCTTGCACACACATATCATGCGTTTCATCCGTGAATTATCAGCTTGGCTTGGATAAGATTTGGAAGAGGGAGCTGTTTTTAACAGAGGGGTTCCTCTCAACAGATGAAGCTAGCCTGCGGTCATCATAGCCGAATATATTGAGCACATTATGGATATGAATCCTAGGCCCTAGCCGTACAGCGCAAGGGTCAGCGCTTGGAGGCTCAGAACTGCACACTTCCGCACATCCAAGTCAGAAAGCAATAACGCATTATCTTCCTGTTAACCCGTTGTTCTCTGAACCAGACAGCGCAGACTAAAATGATTACGAGTCTGCCATGCCTCATTATGAATTTATTCATTCAGATTTTGACCACGCACCAAACAAAGAAACTATACCAGCTTAGATGGGTTTTTATTACGTATTTTTCTCTTATTTTATGAATAATTGGATCTAAGCAGATTTGGGCGAATTTGTAATTAGTCTAATGACTCATCTTAAACATAAAAAATAAATAAATAAAATGCTAAAAGAGGAAGTTCAACTGCAGTCCAGCCTCCCTATTTAGCCGTGCCTGCCTCGAAATCCTTACAATGCCTCTCTATTCCCTAGCGGAAGGCAAACTTCAATTAATGATGCCGTTCTGTGCTTATTTCTGCGTTTCAAAGGACCACAGCAAAGCAACCAAATCCATTTGTCGTATGAGCGAGAACTCCCAGAGGACTGGTGTGAAAGTACTGGAGGGAAAATGTGCTTGCTGAATCGTCTGTCCTCGTTTTGAACACATTTAAGTTGCAGTCCCGAGTTAAATGCAGTATTAAAGGTACAGCGCACAGTCCGTCTATGCAGCACCCCAAGGACAGCCTGGAGAGGCTCTATAAAAGTCAGCGGTTAATCAAAAAAGCAGGCATGACACTGGCGGAATACCTTTTCATCCTCGTCCTCGTCCTCAGCCACCGACATGTGCTCCTGCAAAAGAAGGAGAAAAGAGATGAGATTGAGACGCACGTGGGCAATGGAGCATTTTCTTAACAAACACCTCGTAATGAAACCTTCGCTTGTGTATACACCCCCATTGGGAGAGGCCCTGTTGCCGTAGCAACTGCCTCTCGGGTGACCTCGCACAAAAGGAGGAGGTGAATGAGAGGGGCCTTCCGTGTCACAACCAAGCAATCTCATTTCTTCACAACATAAACACACTCGCGCATGCAAGGAAGGCATTTAATCTGGGCTGTTCAGGTGCCTTGATCACTCTCTATCAAGACATCCCTGACCCTTTCTGCCGATTGAATGCAAGCGCGCCGCTCTGTTTCTGCTAGGCCGAGGGGTGAGCGCGAGGTGATGGAGGCTTTAACATTGGCAGAGAGCGCAGCCCGGCTCCGAGCCTCAGATACGCCACCGAGACAGGCTGGTGGTGCACAAAGAGACCATGCATTCAGAGCGAGGACTCAAATATTGCTTTTACAACCATTGGAGATGAAGGTCGTTTCAAGTGAGACGGCTGTGTTAAAACTCACGACCGAGGGTGATTGGAGCTTCTCAGACATCTTAACCTTTGTGAATGTTGAATTTAGAGACAACATTTATCTAATTAGGAAAGGATGACCAATTAATGTCTTTAGAATTGGTCTAAAAAGACACACAAATACTGTTTTGTATAATGTGCTATAAATTACACCCAATGGCTCTTTGAGAAATATTCATTTCGAGATGCCAATTGATCATATGCAGTGCAACGTTCTCAAGCCAGATTGAAAAGTTCCAGTGAAAGGTTGTTGTGAATGTATATTCAATTTCATGAAGTTCCTTTAGCAGCATTGAAAGTGTA
>CAIGQQ010033930.1:3400349-3423867 GCA_903798035.1 Danio albolineatus | reverse complement strand
ATGTACACAAAATGACACGCTACATGTCTAGCTAAAATAACCCAGATTGTTTAAAGAGACTTTAACTTAAGCATATTTATAAGACCAACAGAAATCCATTTAGGTTGTTGAACACAAAGACACACTGAGCAGGCATCATGTCCTTCAAATGAGGTATTTGAATCTGAAGCAGTCATGACTCTATCAATACTTTACAACTGGGTGTCAGAGAATTAGCGATATAACACTGGACATATTGGACGGCGTATGAAAAATGCAGAAGGGCCATTACAAACCCAAACCAAATAACTAAACAAGTCTCAGTGGGCTCGACTTTGTAGCAATTTAGATTTGAGGCAAATGAATAAGATATTAACCGATCTCTTCAATGACAGCTGAACAAATTTTTTAAGAAGCACTTTACACGCTTAACTTTGTTATGCTACTTGGTGCATTAACATTTCAGATTTGTGCGTTTTGACAGGGGGAAATCTATTATGTGCACGTATCCTCTCAGAGCAAGTGAGCACTAACTAAACCATAAGGGGAAGTTTGAGTCTCTCTTGTGTCCCTCTCACGCATTTATCTTGTGCAGCAGCGAGACGCAAACAACGGCAGCAGTGCCAGCCTGCCTTATGAGGGTCAGACGAAGGGCTGTGGATGGATGCCAGATTACATGAACGTATCTGTGCGAATCTAACAAGGCTGACTATTGGCTGCAGGCTTAACGCGGATGTGCGTGTGTGTGTTTGCGAGAGCCGATGAAACCGGGGAACTTTAATGCGAACAGAGGATCCTTACAGCGTTGCCACACTTTTTCCCTCTTTCACTGGCTTTTTTCCAAGGTGAAATAAAGGGCGATGCGAGTAACCTACATTGGTGTCTTGATTAAAATAGTGAAAAATGACACAACGTTTACAGTGAATCAAAAGCTCCGCTGGCTGCTGCAGTCGTAGATTTATGCAATACATAAGAGAGACAAAAGAGGAGAGATGGAGATGATTGTGTCTTTGACAACTGTGGTGAATGTATGGCAATGAGACATGTTAAGTTGTCATAATGGAGACTGTTGGTATTCAAAACTGTGTAAATGGCGTGGGAGAGACGAGGTGTGAATATTTCAAAATAATGCATTTATATGCAACATTATGTTTGGTACTGGCCAATATGCACATTCACAGAGGCTTTCATAATTGAAAAGGGTGTAAAAACATGTTAGCGAAGGGGCATTCATGAACAAATCTTTTAATTCGTGAGACTATTCTTGAAATATCATCTACGTTTCTCATCATTTATCTTTGGCTGGATTATAATACATCTGACCAAAGAACGTTTACGTATATGCAGAAAATTGAGCTATTGAAAATACACCATTTTAATTGACCTAAACATCACTTCATTTATGTTGCTGAAATAAACCGAATGATAAAAATATTAATCATAAAATGATTGAAAATTATTTATTTTTCCAAACACTAATTAAAATAATTATATAATAAAACATCTATATTGTCTTTGTTATTCTCCAATATGTGCAAGTCGCCAAAAAAATAACATTAATTTCAAAAAAGTGTTTCTTATGATTAAAACTTTTGAAAGTTGATTTATTTTAATTTACTTTTTCAAATAAATACATATTTTAAAGGTTTTATTATTACGCTATATTTTGCTAGCTAATGAATTCAATTAAAACATCTAATTTGCTCAAATGTAAACGCATCTTAAACTACAATCATGAATGCTTTAATTAAATGATACCAAAATATTCTCATCTGGCATCTAGCGTGAACAATTCCTTACAAATGATGGACGACAATTAAGAAATTAAGACGATTACGTTTCTCAAATACATGTCTAAAATAGATTTGCACTGTTGCACAAGTTGGAACGTGATCCTGCAGTCTGTGAACACATGAAACGTGTTTGTGATTCTGGACAACAGCGGCTCATGTTCTTATCAGCGGAGCGGTGGAGTGGACCGTGCGCCCAGAGGGAGAGATAAAGTCTCTCTGTCAGCGGCGGCGTCAGGGCCAGTGTACAGAGCCCTGTGGTGCCTGTCAGCGGCTGGCACAGCGACCCCACCCCGCCGCACCGGCCACCAGTGTTTAATCCATGTTGGGAGCGTTAACATTCAGCGACCTCGCGGGTGACAGATCTGCCATGCGAGCTTCTCCCCCAGGGCTGCCGGCACCCCGAGTGTCAGCTCCACTCACCAAAGCTCAAACTCACATACGGGCACATGCGTCACGCCAGCCGAGCGCTGCCCGGGGAGAGTCGTCCTCTGTGACTGTGGAGGTGGAGCGGTCATTACGGCACGCAAACGCACACCGACATGTGCATCAGGGTTAAAGACGGAGCATGTTTGTTCGGCGGCAGTAATAGGCAAAAAAAACGCAAGCTGTTTATGCTAAATCATGTTTACGCACAGATGGAACGAGAATATTAAGGATATGTACAAATGATGCAAAGCAAACAATGAATATGTAAACATGCGCCGGTGAAACGTTCTAAAAGGAGTAAGCGGATGGTTGGAGCTGTCAGCGGCGCTTCTGTCAGCGTGAAGGATAAGAGGGATGTGAAGCGGGGTCAAGGCAGCTTCGGCGTTGAGCCCCAGGAGCGCCGTGATGACACGGAGCATACACATCTCAATAACAACACTGACACTGTCAAATCTCCAGCCATCACCGCACTGTTAGCGGCCGCTCAAATACAGCCCTTTAATTATTAATCCCTTCCTCCAGAGTTTCAGGAAGAGCCCGCGCACATATATCACTATCAAGGATTCGCCCTCCTGTCATATTCACGGCACAAACTCCCTGACAGTTTCCTAAAGCCCACTAGGCTCACAGCAGGACACATACACACACACACATGCAGAAGATCGTTTCTATAGCTGTCCAGGGAAACTTTCTGAGTGAAGTGAAAAGGTGAGGGACAAAGAAAAGCCAAATCCAACAGATCTAAGAGTAGGACTGTCAGTCAATTCAAGTGTTTAAACGAATCAAGGGCACAGTATGTTCATTCAAATTAAACTGATACGGCGTAATTGCAGTTTACATAAAGGGATGGTTTAGACAAAAATGAAAATGTACTCACCCCCAATGTGTTCCAAACCTTTTATTTTATCTTTCTTTCTTTCTAAACAATATCTTTATAGAATGTTGGTAAGGATGTTGTTGTTGTTGGTCCTCAATGAGTTCCACAATAGGGAAAATACTACTACTTTGAGCTATGGAACTCAATAAGGACCAACAAGTTGAGTTAATCAAGTTCTACAAAATATCACATTTTGTGCTCATTTAATCTATTAAACTCTTACAGTTTTTGGTGTAGTGGAGGGTGAGTAAATTGTGACACAATTGCCATTTTTAGGGGGAACTATCCCTTTAAGTAAACTTAGTGTATTCATGATTAATTTGGTCGTTTTGGACAAAAAAAACAAAACAAATAAAAAATTTATTGTTTACTCTCCCTAATCTTCGTCCCAACTTTTATTCTTTTTTTTCTATGCAACATAAAACAATATTTTGAAAAATGGGGGTGAACCAAAACTGTTTGGTTAACTAAGAGCTTCAAAATACCCATATGCAAATGTTCTATCATTTAAGCCAAATGACCTAAAAGTGTGAAATTCAATTTTAACATTTGCTTTGCAGAACTCTGATTGATCAATTGTGCCAATGTGTAGCAAAATGTGTCTATTACAGTCTATAATGTGGGTATTACAGTATATAAGGATTGACAGAATATTACTGAGCGAACAAAATGATTGTGCAGAAGTTTTAGAACACAATAAATAGTTTTTCCTATGTCCATATGCATATTTATATGAATACAGGCTTAACATTGGTCTACAATTCCATGGCAAGTCTGTCTTTGTTCACACAGAAAGTGTGATCCATCTACACCTAATTGTTCGCCTACATACACATTAAGACAAATGTCAGCCATCATCTTTGGTTCCTTTTTACTGTCTGACTCCATGTTTTTAAGTTGCAATGTCAAGGTAAAACAGTTCAACCCTTCCTTTGTGAATGAGCAGACTATGGCCTTGCTCAAAAGGCATAAAAATAGATAAACTTTCATACATGTATATATATATATGTTATTTTACTTTATTAATATTTTTAAAAAAGGGAAAATAACAGCCGTTAAGTTACAGAAATTTACCGTAAAACAACATTTAATAAATTTAAGGAAATTTGAGTAATTTAATGTCTGTTATTAATAACAGATTTTATTTCAGATTTCAGTGTGAATTATACTGTATATATTTTTTATATAATTAATAGCACAAACTAGCACAACCATGAAAGGAAATGGAAGAAAAAACCCCAATAACACAAGACTATTGCCTTGACCAGAGCACACTGAATGAGTTAACTGGAATAATGAATCAGGTTGTGGAATTGTTGATAATCAGACTAATCCTGGCTGCCTCAGTAAGCTAGTTAATGGCTCAGACCCTGCCCGTCACTTTATAGTGCTCCCTGAGGAACCTGCGCAGACCCCGTCCTGCGATCATGAGGTGCTGGCCATTCTGCTAGACAGAGATGGAAAGAGAGAGAATGAGAGGGAGAGAGGGAGAGAGCGCTCCGTCACAGCTGCCAACTGTGTTTACAGCTGCACGGCATCAAACATTCATCAGATGCCATCTTTACAGTCTGTGATGTGAAGCAATCAGCATTTCACAGCCTGTCAAATGATGTCGAAACCGCTTGCTACCTGGCAGTGTCAAAAAGGGATACAAAAAAACCCCTAAAATCTTAAACACAATCACGCACACACAAGCCCACGTGCAGGTTTTCCTTTCTAGTCCAGACTACTGACAGACGAAGCAAGCTCATATGTTAAAATATTAATTCTACTTAAATACTTAAAACACTCTAATGACAGCAAAGCAGCAAATCAGCTTTCAAGTGTAAATAATCTCTTTTTTCTCCTCACCCTTCGATCTCTTTCATCTCTAGTGAAAATGCTGCAAACTACGGAGTTCAGAGGCAGCAAATTTGGTCGGTTAATGCCTGGCTGGCTAATGCTCATTTAGCCTGCGCTGGAAACTTTTTGGAGTCTGTTTGCTCTGTGTAATGCGCTGTAAGAAATTACTTTGCTTAATGCCTGCCATCACAATTGTCATCGGCCTGCTCTCGACTAATACCTGTTCTCCTCATCGGCCCATCAGAGCGAGTGTGTATATGTGTGTGTTTGGCAGTGCTATAGCTCCATCTACAGGCTGAAGTGAGACTTGCAGAAGAACTCTGGGTGACCCCTCTGCAGTCTCTCCACTGATGTATGCCACATTCATCTTTCTCAGTCCAAGTGCAAGCCACATCTAAAAAAATTGCCATTTTATAAAGATTGTATCTGTCACAGCCCTCCTCCTTGGACTTACTGTAGTTGTAAAGTGCTGTTTCTAGGCTCATTACTGTTAGATAAACAAGCAATAAAAAATATTCAACTATGTATGTACTGTAAGCAGTCTGTCTGCTTATGAGAGCACGGCTGCATGCTTTTGGGTGATATATCAAGAGTTTTTCCCCAAATGCATGTAAATATGTTGCTGATGAGACGAGTTTAAAAGCTGTGCCTTAGATGGACATGCGTGAAATATATAAAGGATGACATCCAAAGGGATTTAAGCAATAAGAAACAGGCTAATCTTTTGTTCTGTTTTTTAAAATACTCTTAGAAAAATTGGAAAAGAACATCTATTTGTTATGGATACAGATGAAACATGAGTTTTTAAGCATACAGATAAAATAAATTTTATATATATATATATATATATATATATATATATATATATAACCAGTATATATAATTACTGATTTTATTCATTAATTCTCCTTCGGCTTAGTTCCTTTATTCATCAGGGGTCACCACAGTGGGATGAACCGCCAACTTATCCAGCATATGTTTCACACAGCAGATGCCTTTCCACCTGCAACCCAGTACTGGGAAACATCCACACACTCTCACATTCACACACATACACTATTTAGTTTATTCAGTTCACCTAAACTGCATGTCTGGACTGACGTGGACTGTAGGGAAGACCAGAGCACCTGGAGGAAACCCACGCCAACACAGGGAGAACAAGCAAACGCCACACAGAAATGACAACTGACCTAGCTGGGACTCGAACCAGCGACCGAAAAAAGTGCTAACCACTGAGCCACCGTGTCACCCTCTATATAATATATATATAATAGACATTTCAGACAAAACACATCATACATCATTTGTTAATTTAAGAATCACAGTGCCACCCTTAATTTTTATTTCTAAGTTAAAATTTTGGAAGTAAAATAATTTAATCATTTAAATGCTAATACAATTTTGTAGAAGGATTTAGCTAGATCATACTTTTGATAGGCATATTTATATGTCTATTTAATCAATAATCCTAGAATAGGTATCTTTCATTTTTATATAAACATATCTGTTATGCTGAAGGAACAACTTAACATTATTTTCCCGAAGAAAAAAAAAATTAAACATTAAAGTTGGCAAATTACTTATATTTAATATGTCTTACATGAATATACAAATACTTTGTAAATTGTGTAAATTTTATGTGGAGACAAAATAGGATATATATAATTGCTGAGTTTTTAATAAATAACAAAATATACTCAAATTGTATGGTTTGAAGTAGTGCTATATGGCTTGGTGTTAAATGCTTTTAATTATGCATAACTTGGTTAATAGTATACTGTGTAACGTTTAAAAAACATTGAAAGTTTTACAAAATAAAGTTGAATAGCTTAAGTTGTGATTATATTTAGATGATTGATTTTTTTTTATAAAGTCAGGTAACTGGATGTTTAAAGGCTCCTAGTCAAACATACTCAAAGTTAGTTATTTTCTTGGTGATTTCATTCTCTCTCTCTTTTTTCGCAGGCTGCGTGATTTTAAACATCCTACAGGAAGCCGTTCAGACATAAAAAGGCCAAAATCAACTAGGGATTCGACAGGTGCACTTACTGCATGCCTGCGATAAACTTAACTTCTTAAAAGTGTCTCCCTCCTTCAGAGGTGCCATCAGAGTAACAAAGAGGAAACTATTATACAATCTAGCAAAGTTTTGTGCATATATACACGCATGCACAAAGCAGATGATATTCAAACTAAAACACATGCACCCACACACAGATATTTCCCACTCTGCACAGATGAAAGCTGTGTTTTGCGCGAGGGAGCGTGTAGATGCAGGTCGAGGTGGCGACCTATGGGATTTCCAGCACTGGGGTGGGAGTGTGTTCCGGGAACAGGCGCTGTCTATTCAACCTACAGACCTGGACAAAGAAACCGCAGCACCGCAAGTGCATTAGAAGTTGCGTAAAGTGTAAAAGCTAAAGGACAGAGACTCCACTGGCTCTATGAATAATGTATTGTAATGTATTTTAAATATATGTTTGTAAAGTAAATAGTATCCTCTCTCCGCTGGCTACTTTGTGTGCTGCTGTACATCCCAAGTATACAGGCCTACATTATAAATTAAACGGCTGACATGACTACCATGACATGGAAAGCACAGTCTCCTCTAATTATGCTCTTCTTAGAGGCAAGCATCTGTCAATGTCTGCCTCCGTTGCCTTATTACCACAGCGCGCAGATATACATGCATACAGAGAGAGACAGATATGTGTTTGTTAACCTTTGAGGGTTGCACACTGTTTTATATACAGTACACTGTGCAATGTATGTATGGTAATTAAACATCATCACAGAATGATAGCATGGGATTCGTCTTTCAACTTTAAAAGCTCATAGTTGAGATTCATCTCTCTAGTCTGTTTCTTAAGGCTGGTGGATCTACGCAGTTGCCCTATTTTCATTTTTCCATGCCATGCTCTGAATGCAGTGGTGCAGAAACAGGCCACATGCTAGTCGAGATGAGATGATAGTCTTTGAGGTAAATGATAGGACTGGCAACAGGACGTCCCACTCCTCTTCCCAACCTGTGTGCTCAGGTGAAGGTGTGCGCACACCTCCAGCGACTCCCCTTCAGGGGGCACGAGAGACTGCAGATTACACTACGGCTCCAAGGAAGCCTCTAAAAATAACTGCTTGACTTGTGTTATAGAATGGCTTCCTATTTGGCTACAATGAAGCACAGCACTTACAGAGAATAGATTGGAAGGGCTTAATCTTTCAAGGTTCTTTTTTTTGTTGATAATGCGCAATAATGGTACATGTTACAATTGTAGTATTTAAAGTAGCGGTACATACTGTATGTGAATAATCATACTTGTTTACAAAGTAATACAGTACTTTAACATGAACTACAGTACTAAATTGTCAGGCTGAAACATTAGTTTTTATTGTCGACAGCATCAAGAATAAAAGATTTGTCAACAAATACTCTGTAGCACTAGTGGGTTATGCAGCCCACCCGAATCCTATTGTAGTAGGAGACACAGTGAGAATTACTATATGATGGAGTGCAGAAAAAAATACAAATTTGTAGACGTGGAAAGGTGTGGAAAGCGTGATTGTCCCACCTCCCCAGCTGGCCTGCACTCACACTGTAAAAAATCCTGGTTGCCTTAAATGTTTAAGCTGAATTAACCTTATTAGTCCATTGAACTTATATTATGTTAAACTGACTTAAAAATTGCTTGCATCACTCATAAAATTAAGTTAGAACATGATTAACTCAGTTTACAATGACCTAAAAACATACTGTATGGTGTCAGAAATAATTGATCATTTAATTTATTACAGTGCATACTGCACTTTTACTGCACTTTTTGTTTCATAAGTATATTTTATTTAATTGTCAGTTTGTCCCATTCTGCTTCAGTATTAAGAATTGTGAAATATAGGTGTACTATCAACCTTATTTTGGATTATATATATATTATCTCCAAACTATTACAAATATTATTGTGATTACAAATATTATTGTGATTGTTTTTTCCCAAAATCGAGCAGTCCTACTAAACAGTAAAAGTTGAAACCAATAATGAACCATTGAACAGCTAACCTTAAAAGGATAATTAACTTAAAAATGAAAATGTACTTGTGGCTTAAGTGGTTTTATTCTGTTTAAAGTAAAAAAAAATAATAATAATAAATTAAGCAAATACAATGCCAACCAGTTTTCAATGCTGTGTTCAGTAGAAGAAACTAAAGTTTTCATTTTTGGGTGAACAGCCCTTTTTACTATGACTGGGATCGTATGGATTTCATGCATGAATAGAGACCACTTCAACTTGTATATTTCATATTCAATGCATTAGACTTGCATTTAAACTTGAATTAAAACTTCATATATGGCTTAAACATTGTCATATGGCACAGAAGTAGTTGGTTCCAAACAAAGTGGTGCCCAAAGAGCTTGCATTAAGATCAGCAGAACGTAGTTTACTGTAGTTCACTCCACCATACAACACAGGCCAATAATTGTACCCTTGCTTTTACTGTGTTCAAAAACTTTGTAACAGTTGTGTAACAAGCAGATTGCAGTTATTTTTACTTCACCTTTTTAAACATTTTTTTGCCAATAATTAATTGTCAGGAAATTATTAGAACCTTAACTGACTTGAACCTGTATCTCTGAAACAGGCACCAGCGCTTATACTGTATGCTCTCTGTTCTTCTCCTTTTTTCCCTCATTTGTTACATAATTTGATGACCCCTAAACTACAGGTGACAAGCTAGAACAAGTGTGAGTGAAAAATGTTAATCAAATAAGTCAACAATTACTGAATGTGAGTGTAAAAAACTGCTTTACAATGTATGAGGGATTGTTTTCATTAGGCACATTTTCAATTCACACAACACCACCAATTCCACATGCTGAACAGGTCAAACTGCCGCTGACAAGAGCACAGTTACAGCCAATGTGTGGAATACACAGCACAAACTAGCCTGACAGACACTCACCAACGGGCACTTGGTGTCACGACTCCAAATACAGTACATCACCATAATTACGGTAACACACTTGATTTAAGAAATCCCAAAATAAATATAAAAATATCTCTCTTTGTGGATTAAGCTGTAGTGGGTGTTCAATAACAGCTATTTATTTAAAAAAACCTACAGATAAAAGAAGAAATCATTGATTCTCAACACTTTCTATTTGCACCCTGACAGAGCAGGGCCAAATGAGCACAGTCTGTTTTCCGTCTTGTGAAAAGTTGCTATTAAAGAGCAGAGCGTTTTCTTCAAAGAGGGATTACACAGATGCGTTCGCTGACCTCAGGTTACTAAAAGGGCCACAGAGTTGAAATCTTGTAAACAGTGGTATGAAGTCTTACCAGGAAGGCTGTAATACTCCTCTGCGTGTTCTCCCAGTGGAAGCAGCTTTTAATATACTGCAGCGTATAGAGAATGGCCATGCTGATCTTCCTCACTCGATAGATATTACGTGCTAAAAGCTAATGGGGACAAAGCAGTAGTTAGCAAGATGTGCCCGAGGACGTAATGCTCGCAACATGACATTCACTCAGGTGTAAAGAGGCTTTTAAACTGGAGGTTCATTGGTGATAAATATTAATAAGTCAAGTCATCTTTGGTGTCTAAAGAGCTTCAGGCGGCACTGGAGGAAAAACTGAACGTAATGAGTTTCTAAAGGTGCCAACAACAAACTGAATATTGAGATAAAGTCCAAAATATGCTAGCAAATAATTATGTGATTGCTGATAAAGCACCTTGTTGTTAAACTAGAAGCTAAAATTTGTGTTCAGTACATTACAAACTGACACATTTTAAATATGCAGATAAATAAAAACTGAAGAAAAAAAGTAAAAGCTATTGCAATTGCATAACTCTTCTAAACAAAGTGGTGCCCAACGAGTAAAAATAGAGAAAATATGGCAACAAATTATGCTGTAATTGTTGATAAAGCACCTTTTTGTTAAACTTGGGATTGTCCTCCGCAAACGTGGTTTCTTTTGGCTGGAAGGTTTTGATTCCTGCTTTGATCTGGAATAGAAGAAAAAAAAAAAGACTAAACGTGCAGCACATAAAGACTTGACAGCTTTTTAGAGCTCACATACAGTATAGCTTAAAGGTGCAATGGGTCATCTGCCAAAATGCTAACCGGTTAGCATATTAGCTTTGGACAGCAGGGGAGGGACTGTATTTCAAAGCCACACCTCCTGAAATCGCAAACGTGCGCACCACGACATGACAGCAGACAACCCACTAGTTCAGCAGTTAGAACATGTCATTCAGCAGTTAGAAATGTAGTTAGTGATTAGCCGGCAGCATGCAGGCATTACACTTGTTACTAAGCCACACTTAGTAACAGTATAGGGAGGCTGTCATTGTTCAAAAATGAACCAATGTGAATATAAAAGCACCTTCAGCTCAGTAAAGCAGGTTAGGTAAATAAAAGCTAAATAAAAAGCTTAATTATCGATGCTGTAAAAGGACCTTATGAAACTGAAAATGGTCACATCAATCTTTCGCCAGAAGATTTTGGTGGCTGAACAACACTTCTGTGCATATAACCCGTTCGTAACACAACACAATCAGCTTTGGTGACTAAAATAGTTTTAAAACATAACATCACCTGTCTAACAGAAATACTTCAGCCATGGTGTTCTCCTTCCTCCAGCATACAAAACTAACTCCAATATTGATTCAGGATTTTAAAAGGTTTCAGTTCAGCATTTGATTTTACTGCGACTGTCTCGTGTGCACGTGTCGTGAACAAGCGGCGTGCATTCAGGCGTGCACGTGCTGATGGCGGATATGTGTAAACAGAGATGCGCACAAGCCCAAATCTAACAGACAGTTTGGGCAACTTATCGGAATTATGGGAGATGTCGGTCCGACAATATTTAAGTGGATGAACGTTTTTTAGTTTTATGCCTTACCCAGAATATAAAAATACATATAAACACAATTAGATCATTTACTGTAATCAGTACAATCGCATCGTGAAGAGACTTTCAGCCAGCACAACAAAAAATGCTTCTGAAAACAATCACCTACTGCACCTTTAACATTAAGTTGAATGAAGTTTGAATGATCCTTTTGCAGAAAAGTGCTCTCAATTAGGGATGAACGATATATCGGTGGCCATATCGTTATCAGTTAATAAATGCTATTTTTAATGTTATCGTTCCATATGAAAATAGATTATGTAAATGTACAGAACTGCCCTGCGCATGTGTGCGTCAAACTTGTTCGGACTTGTCCAGTGCACTTATACTGGAGCTTAATTTCCTCACATTGTTTATTCCTTTAAAATCTGTAATTTCTTTGTGTGGTATTGCTGTGCCTTAATACCTTAGCAAGTAATTGTAGATATGTTGTAGATATCGCCTCAGGAAAAATATTACATGTGTATACATACTGTAATAGCAGCGATGCACACGTGCTAAACTTGTTGGGTTGCTTGTAATCTAATATGATTATTTGTAATTAGAAACGTGTTGCTTGCCATGTGTTGTTGATGTAAGATTCTATTCAGTTTGATATATTTATAATATTTGGCAGATTTATAATGAGCACATGTAATGGCTATCACCGCGTACACACACACACACATAGTGATCTGACAAAGCCTTCACAGTAGCCCAAACAGCAGCAGGGGAGATGTGTGCCAGTCACTGAATCCAGCATAGGTGTTCTCTTAACTGTCCGCCACATTCTGTCTTTATATTATGCTCTGTCGTGAAGTCATCTGTGCTCAGTGCTCAGGTGTTGTATCAAAATCTGATTTCGAGGACAAATCTGATCACACAGCGTCTGCAGTTAAAGTTTCAAACTAACAGCAGTTTATCATAAACCTTTCATCAATCATTTTTCCCGCAATTGACAGTAAGAATGAACATAGAAGCGTTGTCTGATTGACAAGCAGCATCTACATGTGTTCAAAAGAATCTAAAACACCAAATGGGATGAATTTATGACACGTTTTCTAATACTATGTACAGTACTGTAAAGCGTTTTGTTCAAGAACATTTGAGCTGGTTTCAGTTTGTTTTTTCATTTTAATTTTATTTAAAATATATTCATTTTACTCAAAGTTTTATAAAGTTTTTTTAAAATAAGTTGTTTATCAGTTGTTTACTTTATAAAAATTGAACATTTTGAAATATTTAATTTTTAATCAGCTAATGTATCGATTATCAGCCTCCAAATCTTAAGAGTTATGAATTATCGATATCGGCCAAGAAATTCATATCGGCACATCCCTACTCGCAATATGCCAGATATCGTTCATATTATTAATGAATGATTTCTTTCATTTGAAGCACTTACTGGGTTGTAGAGGACTTTCAGCTCAAGTGTGATGCTGCCTTTGTTTGCCCTTGATAAATTATTAGTCTTTAGCATTCTGGTTATTTGTTGGCCATTAGAAATCTAAAGTCAAAGCAGATTAATTGTAAATTAATACTGGCATTAAAAACAACTAAAAAACTTCTTTCTGTGGGTACTTACAGTCAACAAAGGAATGGCGACTTTTCCCAGGAAGTCTGGAGCTTTGTCTCCATCTTCATGATAGACTGTCAGCACCAAAACGTCATGGATGTCCTTGATGGGGCTAAACGCATAGCAATAACACAATAACAATACCTGTATGTGATACACTGAAACATCTGCAACTTCAGTACAACTCACAAAGTCAGAGCCGTTCTCCATTCAGGATTCAGTGTTTTGCATAAGGTGTGAGTTTGCAGTTTGCTGTTACCCAACTCAAGGGTACAAAAAGGGTCACTTTTACCTGGCAAAGATATTTTGACATCATTATGGCTCAATAAATCTTTATAATAGACTCTACTTACTAAACTATTGATAGAATGTACAATACATTATATATTTCATAAAGATAGTTACCACTTATATCTGTTGATGGAAGATCTGTGGCTCTTATTAACTTGACTTGAAGAAAGCCAACATTTTTTAAGTCTCCAAGAACGTTCATCGGTCTCTTTAAATATAAATGACGTCTTGTTTTAGACATTTTAAACAAAAACCATAACACACAAAATTTACAAATAGATATCTAACATGACGTAATGCTCACGTATTGTTCACGCATCCTCTCGAAGGTGTTAGGGTTATCCAGTGGAGCAGACTGAATGTCTGAGACGGACGCACCTGAACATGGGGTCAGGGTGACCAAAAACAGCAGTTTTCCCTTCTGTGGGTCCAGCTCATAAGTATATAACTGTTTCTGATTGACAGGAAGTCTGCTCAGGTCAATATCCAGTCTGAAGAGAGAAGAACTGATTATTGTTTATTCAGAAGACACAGTAGGAATACAGTATATAGATGTTTTCAAAGAGCACAGTTTGAGTTTGAGTTTTGTGGCCTGTAGGTCAATGTAACAGGAGATAAGTCTTGCTATCTCTTAAACAGCAAATAAGTAGTGTTGCTAATAGTGCTAGAAAGATTTGCCTTTATTAACTATTACAAATATACTGAAAGGTTTCAGTAGATAAAATAGTGAAAAAAAAATATGTTTCATGTATATAAAATGTATATAAAAATTAAAATGTCTAAAATTTAAATTAAAATGTTATAAACATCACAAACTTTGTCCTGTACAATATTTGTTTAACCCTTTTGTGCTGTTGAGGATGTTTTCATCCACTCTGAGGTGTGAATACATTTGGCCACAACTTTTATTTGTTTCAGCAAATGAAATCATTTTTGTAGACAAACATTTTGACACATATTTTTGGAAAATGCTTCGGAATTTTTGAAAAAGTCAATACACTCTGGCCAAATTTACTACCCTTTTACAACCTACTAGCCTGTTTGTGCATGTTTTTTCCCTGTTGGGAAGAGATACAAATTAGATTTTTACTGTTGATCATCATTTACAGTGCCGTAAAAGGTTACCTCTGTGTTTCATATGGAGTATTGTGTGTATGTGTGTGTTTTTGTGTATGAGAGAGAGTGTAAGAAAGACCTTTGCACACATAATATGTTTGAGAAAAAAAAAAAAAGCACCTCAGCTCACAACCTAGTAAGTATGCACACTATAATTTGCTGTTTTACACCATAGATCTCCATATAAAAGGGTCAATAGTACCAAATGATAAAAATGACAAATTGGTCTCTTACCAAAAGAGAAAACACCAACAAAAGAACGCAGGATTATTTGATGTCATGGCTTTGCAATCAAAAAATGTGGTTATAATGGAAGCAAATGGGGTAAAAACAGCCATGAAAATA
The DNA here is from genome assembly GCA_903798035.1 of Danio albolineatus. Taxonomy (NCBI): domain Eukaryota; kingdom Metazoa; phylum Chordata; class Actinopteri; order Cypriniformes; family Danionidae; genus Danio; species Danio albolineatus. The sequence continues at coordinate 3,408,735 of CAIGQQ010033930.1, read as the reverse complement.
CAAAGGGGTAGTCAAATTGAACAATACACAAGGATTAAAGTTGAGTCAAGTTTTAACACAAGGGTTTTAATAACAAAATGTAAACTTTTGACTCAAGGAGGGGGTAATTTTTTTTTCCATCAGTAGAAATCGCGTGGAAATCGTTGATGCTCATATGGTCATAGATTGAACTATGTGAGAGGAACTTACAACAGATTTTTACAATGGCTTACATGCTCTTGATGCTTTTTAAACATGTTAAAATTGTGGGTGTTGTTGCCATTCCTCAGGTGTGTGCGGTTGAATGAGTCTAAAGTTAACCAATCAGGATGATTATTCAAACATAGGGTGACCAGGCATACAGGTTTCTGATGCCGAAAAAGGACCTGCACTATATGTTTTGTGTACATTCACCGCACAAATCAAAAGCTGCTACAGTATGAGAGAGAGAGAGAGAGAGAGAGAGAGAGAGAGAGAGAAAGAGAGAGAGAAATATAGAGAGAGAGGCTCCTCTGTTCATGTCTTTGGCTTGGAATTTTAAAATTGAATCATAAAAAAAGTTTCATTTATCACTCTGTACAAATGTTTTTCACACAAACTCACTTCTGACCTGGCATAGGACGGTATAAGATTCTGGAGGCATGATAAGCTTGGATAAAAAAATATCACTGTGTTACGGTATTGTGATTATTGCTCTAAAATATGTTCTTTTTAAATGTCTAGGTAAAAAAACTAAAACTTTTCTACCTTTGGATACAATATATTTTATTTCAAGAGTTCGCCCTAGCTGATGATTGATTATAAAGAGCTCGTGGGATCCTCGAGCCTGGGGCTCCCCGCCATTGCAGGGTGAGAGGGGGATCCGATTTCAGTTAGGTCTTGAGAACTCCCCTGCTTGGCGAATGTAGATTATGAATGGCTCTGGAGAGTGTATGCTGAATTCTACGCTTATCTATGATGCCGATTTAGTTTGTCAATTTACTTATGTTACATGTTTTTGGTCTGTGGGAGGAAACTGGAGTAGGGAAAACCCACACAAACAAAGGGAGAACATGCAAACTCCACACAGAAATGCAGACTTGGCCTGGTAGGATCAGAGCAAGTGATATTCTTGCTGTGAGGCAATGGTGCTAACCATTGGACCTCTGTGCTGCCCTGATAAGGAAAGTGGAGGAGTAGGCTGGGAAGGGGGGATTCTTCAAGTCGAAGATGGCTAAGGTAAGATACTCTGGTTATTTATAGTGATTTAGGAATCGCCTGATTGGTGAATCATGCGTTAGCTTATGAGGACCAGCTGCTATCAATCATAAGCGTGTGCTCCTCTCGAAATTAGTTTATATATAAACTTAACTTTGAGAAACATTTCAAATATTTTGGAGCAGTAAACATGTCAGACTGAATAATGAAAGTGAATCATTGACTTCTGCTGTCTTCGTTTGTTTCAAAAACACAGATGTCTTTACAATTTAATATGGCTGTTGATATCTTTACTGTTGGAGATACTATTGTCCAAAAAAATGTAAATAAATAATCTTACACGTACCTTAGGAACGATATAGCAGACAACTTTGGTGGTTTTAAAACCTTGACCAAACAGTGATATACCTTAAAAAGTTATCCACCCAGGCCTACTTTTGGCATATAAGTGGACACATGATCTTCTGACCATTTGTACCATATATGCCTTTTAGTGAGTATAAAAATATTTTTTAAAAATAAAATAGAAACTTGTTTGAAAAACTACTTGTTGAATTGTTTGCTTTTTCAAACTGCCCATTGGTTGAACTTTAAGATGTCACAACATACTCCTGAAGATGTGCTACTGAATATTTTTTATTTATTTGAGATGTCATATTCCTTCAAATTTCATTTGACAGCAGCTATCCTGAAATGTGGTATATTTGGCACTTTAATTCCTTTCACACCTTTCCTCATGCCTAGAAAACAACAAAAGCAAAAACTGGCACAGCTTACACCACTATCCCCTGCAAACTTTTCAGCTTTTGATCAAACTTACACTCCCCAGCACTCCTCTGACTTCCTGCCCCTCTTGCAGCAAACTTCCACCACCAGATTTTCCTGCACATCCTGGAACTGGTTAAAGTCGAAGGACTCCCTCCACTGCGGGTTTGCCTTAATACACAGATTCTGATAGACAAGCAGGAAAGAGAGAGACAGAGGAAGCGGTGTCGGTTTTTAAGGCACTCACAAAACACAGACAGCTAACATGACAGGTGTATTAAGCCTTATTCAATAAGACATGTGGTGGAGGAGGGGCAGCCGTCTTTCGGAAAACACATCCTCTCTCCTCGCCGGGATTATAAACTCTGACAGCATCCAATTAGAACTAGTTTTGTTCAACAAGCAAACATGCCCAAACAGAGCCAGGGGGCCCAATGAAAAAAGATGACATGAGAATACAAGACTAGTTGGTTGGAACAACTGAAGAAGTGTGTGGGGGGGGGGTGCGTGGTAGATGAGCAAGGCATTCTGGGTATGCAAATGAGCCGAATGAGACGCGGTAACAGAGGCATCAGGAGAGACGCCCTGCCAGACACGGCCGATCTAATGAGTAGCCTCTTCTGTCACCAGCGCACTGAAGCCTGGGAGAAGCCATCCCAAAGAGGGGGAGGAAAAATCAAGGTAATATCTAAAGCGAGGTGTGCGAACTACTAAGAAAGTAAGGGAGGAGGGAAGGGTTTAATGAGCTATTGAGAGAAACAGAGGGGACAGAGGTTTCGAAACAAAGAAAAAGATGAGGCAAGCTGTGATGATGTAATGAGCAGGGGGAAATGAGAAAGCCGGAGCAGTGTTTACTTCATCTTTTTGTCATACTTTTTTGTGGTCAACATTTTTTTTCCCCACTGATGTAAACACTAATGACCATTATGTAAAAATACTCTCTTTGAATGACAAATAATTGTATTGACATGTTCACTAACAAATAAAGACTTTAGGATGAGAACAAATGTCTTTAGAACGTTACATATTTCACCCAAAAATAAAAAAATTACTCACTATTTACTCCTCTCACTTGGTTCTAAAACGAGTTTTTCCTTCTTCACACCAGAGATGCGCGGTTGGACTCCGTGGATAAACCGCAGATCGGGCGGATGACGTGACGAAAAATAATATTTTAATTAAATTCGGTCGGGTGGCAGGCGGTTGTACCAAAAAATTGTACAGTACAGTGCGTTTAATTTAGGCTATTTATTTATTTTTGTCCCTGTGCGCAGATTGGAAACGGAGTTCACTGCTGATATTGTAAGAGCTTTATAGGGTGCTTCTCATTTCTTATTTGTGCATCCTCGTTTCCTTTCCTTGCTTTCTTTCCTCATGTCTTGGCTCCACCCCTCCGGGATGCGAGGGAAGGACGCAAGGAAAAGACTAGAGGACCGAGGAATCGAATCAAGTGAAAAGACACGTCCTTGTATCGTTTAGCGTCACTTCAAAGCGTCGTCAATTAATGCTGGATTTGGCATGCACATTTGGATTAACTACATGTCTACATTAAAGTCATTCTCTACTCTCTAGTAATCAATAAAGAAACATTCATTTAATAGTAAAAAGGAATAAGCCATTCAAATAAAGAGCCCAATCAGCAGATGGCGGGCGGGTGCGGTTTTAAAAACTGGTCAAAAATGTTGGTGCGGATGGATGGCGGACGGATGATGAGTTTTGTGATGCGGTTGCGGATGAAATAAAAGCCCATCCGCGCATCTCTACTTCACACTAAAGAAGATATTTTGAAAAAAGCTGAAAACCTGTAACCATTGATTTCTATAGTAGGAAAAAACAATACCATGGAAGTCACTGGTTACAGGTTACTTCAAAACACCTTCTTTTAGCTTTCAAGTAGCAAATCAAACAGGTTTGGAACAAGTGCAGGGTGAGTAAATGATCACAGAATTGTCAGTTTTGGGTGAACCATCCCTTCAATAACATTTTCGCCTGCTTTTTAAGTACAGCCTTGAAAATAATATAAGTACAGTATATGATAAATAGTTTGTCAAAGTAAGTTTATATATTTTTAAAAGTGTCCCACTTGTAGGAATGGTGACAGTTCAGGGGTTAAAATACTAATTTGGTCATGTGGTTGAACAAATCAGGCTATGATCAGTGCAGGTCAATATCTGTGTTTTCAGTTTTAAAGTGACAGCAACCTAAAAAAATTAGATAGTGATACTCAATAATAAGACAAAAGGTAACTTACTATTTTTCAAAATATACTTAACCTATGCAAATAAATATGTCTGCTTAAAAGTATGTAGAACGTTAGGTTAAACCATTTTCATTCATTCATTCATTTTCTTTTCGGCTTAGTCCCTTTATTAATCCGGGGTCGCCACAGCGGAATGAACCGCCAACTTATCCAGCATTTGTTTTACGCAGCGGATGCCCTTCCAGCCACAACCCATCTCTGGGAAAGTTAAACCATTTTATGACATGCAATTTTATTTATTATGTTGCAACTAGGGCTGCACAATATATCGTTTCAGCATCGATATCACAATGTGCGCAATAATTCACATCACAGGATATCCAATGTTGAGGGAGTATCAGCACAACAATTGAGAATACTTGAAATTTGTGGAGTCATTGCAAATAAATAACCATAACAGTGTGAATCTTCATTTGCATGTGTTTTAAAGGCAATTCAAGAGAATTTAAAGCATTCGGCCACAAAAATGTAAAACATTTGTAATCTTATTGAAGAATCTTTTTACGGAGTTATTCATACCACAGTGTCATTTTACATTTCATTATTCAATTTCTGCACCTGCATACTGTTTGACCTTCCTAAAACCCTAAAGTGCTGAGTGTTAGATTTTTTCTTTGCCCTATTGTTATTATCCTTGCTTGCAATTTGTTTAATAATTTCATACATGATTCACACCCTTACAAAATCATCCCAGTCAACGCAAATTCATGATTTTTTTCCCCCAAACAGAGCTATTCAAGCCATCTGGTGAAACTGTATTCATATCGCAATATATATCGCTGAAAAACTAAATATCGCAATGTCAGATTTTTCCAATATCGTGCAGCTCTAGTTGCAACAGTTAAAAGTATTGCTTACTCAAAGATAAAAATGGCGGTTTTAAACTTTTATGAGTTTCTTTCCTGTATTGAACACAAAAGAAGAACATTTCGAAGAATGCTGGTTGATAGTACCCATTAACTTCATTAGTATTTTTTCCTACTATAGAAGTTAAAGTGTACCATCAGCCAGCATTCTTCAAAATATCTTCTTTTGTGTTCAACAGAAACTCAAAACTCAAACATATTTTGAACAAGTGAAAGGTGATTCAATTATGAAAGATTTGTTTTTGTTTGTGAACTTTAAACCTTTCAAATGTGTCTGCATTGTTCAAACTTTAAGATCATTCATGTTTATACTGTAAATGCGTCATCCAGATGCATACAGTATTACGAGTTTAAAATTTGTAGATTTTTTTCTTTCTTAATGTAATGATTTAAGTAAACCTGTTAGATTTTACATCGTAATCTACTCTGGACTTAGCCAAAAATAAATTAATTCAGATGACTAACCTAAACGCCTTTTTAGCCACAAGAATAAGCATTAAAATAAATTCAAATTAGCTGTCAAAAAGAACACTGAAGGGAGGATGAAGGTGAAAGCGGGATGATCTGACCTTGCTCCTGACTCGCTGGTCTCCCAGTCTAAATCGGACGTAAACGTCTCCCTGTCCGCAGTCCGGCATGTTCTGTCCTTCCACCAGGATAACAGTGTAAACGCCTGTCCAAACCTGACTCTTCGTGATCCTCCCGAGCTGCGCCTGACTTATCGGATGACCCTGGAACAGACAACACGTAATAATTGACAGTAATTTATAGAAGTTATTCATCTGACATTTGTTGATCATAAACATGTTCTACGCTTTGATCAAAGTAACATTCCATTTGAACAATGTTGCTACAATTCTGCTGATTTAAACATGTTACCAGGCTGACAGATTATAATTGGCTTGCATTGATGAGGTTTTGATGAAATTGTGACAATGACTTAGTCCTGGAACCAGGTTTGACCACAATTATTTGTGCTGCCTTATCATATAGCATTAATTGAGAAAATAGTGCATGATTGTTTACAGTCATGTTTACAGCTATCCTGCGAATCGACTACTTTATTTAGTTAACCAATGTTTCAGCAAAAAGCCATGGTCGCCAAGGATTTAGTATTTTTTTTAACTATTATTTAGTTTAAGGGGGCAAACACTTTTCCACATAGGGCTATGTAGTTTTGGATTTAGAGTTTTTGGATTTATCCTTGACCAATGTTTACATTACTTTGATGATTTGAATCATTAAAATATGACAAACATGCAAAAAAAAAAAAAAACAATTAGAAAAAAAAACAGTCTCTGATTCATCAGAGGTCGCCACAGTGGAATGAACCGCCAACTATTCCAGTGTATGTTTACGCAGAGGATACCTTTTGAGGTGCAACCCAGTATTGGGAAACACGCATACGCTCTTGCATTCACACAAACTACAGTCAATTTAATTTATTCAATTCACTTAAAGTGCATGTCTTTGGACTGAGGGGGAAACTGGAGGAAACCCACGCCAACACGGGAGAACATGCAAACTCCACAAAGAAATGTCAACTGGCCCAGCCAGGACTCGAACCAGCGACCTTCTTGCTGTACTGTATATATAATACATTAATATACATGTCCTTCTCTGCTCACCAAGATTAAATGTAAATTAAAGATAATTATTATTCCACTAGATTAGATTAAATGTGAATTATAAGCAATAATATTAAGAGATATAATTACAAAAAAAGAACAAATAATGAAATAACGCGTGTCCAGTTTGATATTATTTTAATTACGACTAAAATGTCGAAAGCCCTTTTTTTAGTCTACATTTTTTAAGTTTGTTTCTTTGATTTTATGATCTCTCTTTTAAGTATATAATTCTTTAATCAATAGAAAATTAAATAATAGCTTTTATTCAAAATATAATCTGCCTAAAATATGTTCGGTTTATTATGCAACAAATGTAAAGTGTCATTGCAGAATAAAGGTAATAAATGTGAAAAAAAAATCTAATAAAATTATTAATAGTAAAGTTTGATTAAAGGTGCTGTATGTAAGTTTTTGACTCTTCTAAAGCATAAAAATACCTTAATGTGTTTGCAGATATTTAAGAAACAGGTTAAGGGAACATTCTTGTTTATCTGAAAAACAATGCTGAAGTCAGTAATTCTGCTTTGACAATGTCCATTACGTGCTAGAATGTCTGTCTGTGTTTTAGTCATTTAACCCACCCAGTGCCAGTTTAACCAATTATATTGATACAGTTGTCAAATAGATCTTGGTGGAAAACAGCCTATTTGATTCATTTAGTCAGGGAGGCTCTCAAAGTGTGCATCCATGACCAAAAAGCGAGATGCAGATTCCGAGTTCCACATGAGGTGGTTACTAATTTTCAAATAATAAATTAATAAAAGAATACTTATTTAATATAATACTAATTTATACAAATTAAATAATACTAATTTTACAAACATAAACATAAGGTGAGCAGGTTACATTGTAACCCTGTTTACTAACAACATGCTACATGACGAGATACGCAGTGATAAGCAATTTGGAAGTTTGCACCACACGAAACATGATAGAAATTTAAATACAGCCATTCAGAAGCACAGAAAAGTGAACTAACTGCACTCCAATGAAATGGTAAAGTTTATAATCTAATTAATACATAGTAAATCTCTTTAACATTATTAAATGTACTGTTACATGTTGAATGAATATTTTTTGAGTCACAGTTCTAAAGTTCAATTTCAAACCTTTTTTTTTTTTTTTTTTAGGATCTGAGGTCTTGCATTATTAGCATTTAACACTGACTAAAGCACATGAGTTGTACCTGAGGTGATCATTGTCAGTTCATAGTTTATCCTGTTTTTCAGCTGCAAGAAATTGAAGCCGTTTCGAAGATACATTTCAGGTGTTGGTTAGAACAAAAACTCCTTTTAATATAGAAAATATTTCTTCTATTGCATGCCGTTGCTTTTATTTATTACACGACTTAAATCAGCTTTTTCAACTCCTGTTGGTGTCATCAATCTGGCAATCTGCACTTGCAAGTGATTTGAACCAGGCATGCAATACCTACTTCAACCACTGGGTGTCAAACTTACATACTGCACCTTTAAAAGAAAAGGAACAAATACATTTTGAAACTAACTGGAATCAACAGTACGGAAGTGTAGAGCTGCCATCCAGATAAAAAAAAATCTGAGCTTTATCACGTTTGTACAATATACTTTTCACGTTCTTACAATATAATATCACGTTTGTACAATATACCTTTCATGTTCTTACAATATAATATCACGTTTGTACAATATACTATCACGTTTGTACTA
>CAIGQQ010033930.1:3376168-3391526 GCA_903798035.1 Danio albolineatus | reverse complement strand
AGAAAGAAAGAAAGAAAGAAAGAAAGAAAGAAAGAAAGAAAGAAAGAGAAAGGCAATATGCAATGCATATTATAACTAAGAACAATTAAAAGAGAGGGAGCAAAATACAGTAATAATTCATCTTAAAATTGTGAGGTTGCTTGTGCTTCAATACACTGAAGGCTTTTTTGCACAGCATATCTGGCAAGCATGTGCCACCAATAACCTCTCTCAGTCTATAGTGTGCATGACCATTTCATTAGATTCAGTTGGCAGAGAGGAATATCACTGGAATATATTCTAATTATGAAAAATAATGAGGTAGAGATGGTAATTAATAGCTTGCGGGCATACACCTGTGACTTTGAACATGAGCATGAGCTGCCCAATCAGCACGGTCAGTCCTGCCAGATACACTGGCATTACGTCTGAAGAACCACTCTGGGTATCAAACGGAAACATAGCAATCGTATGCCTGTAGGATTTCAGTACATCTTAGTAGACCAAATCCCTCTTTTCTCTCTTTATCTGAATCTGTCGCTCTTGCACATAAACAAATAGTTGAGGGATAAAACAGACAATACACTTTGCATTACGACTCCAGGGATTTGTACAGCCTCTAGGAAACAACATCTCAACACGACTCTATTTGCATGACTCTATTTGCAATGCCAGCTCATTTGTTTTCTGACGTTAGCCTGATAAACTGACTGCAGTGGAAGTACAGCATTTGAATGGAAAACAGTAAATGCTGACGTCTGCATTCAAAAGATTACTCCTGAAATAGCCAAGTGTTATCATTAAATGGTTACAGAAGCATGTCAGAAGCAACAGAAAGAAAGGCATTCTGGTCAGACGACATTCTGTAGCTTTGGGATGACTAGACTAGCTGGAGGAACTCGAACACATTCCAGCTTTAAAGACACAGTTTACCCAACAATCAAGCATTTACATTTATTTTACTCATCCTCTGGCCATCGCAGATATTTGTGACATTTTTTCTTTAGTAGAACATTTAAGAAGATTTTTAGCTCAATCTTTAGTCCTTGGTGTTTGTATAATGCAAGTTGTAAAATGCAAAACATTTATAAGGATCAACACTAATGATTTTTACTACTGGCCTGAATACTGTACAGATATGTGGCTTTTCCTTGATAAACACAGATTAAAACTTTGTGACAAAAATAATGTCTGTGAATCTACAAATTGCCTCACAGCAAGTAGATCGCTGGTTCAAGTTCCAGCTGAGCCGTTTGGCATTTCAGTGTGGAGTTTGCATGTTCTTCCTGTGTTGGCATGGGTTTTCTCCGGGTGTCTCGGTTTATCCCGACAGTCTAAAGCAACACAGGCTCATTGTGAAAACGTAGTCCCATGAACGTTTCTGGAGAGTGGACAGAGGTACATATGGCTGCGTTTCATTTTTTTTAAAGTGAATGCTAAGGGGCGGTGTGACGTTCCTTTTCGTGCTTACCAGCTGACCGCATGCCTCTGTGTGGATGACTTTCCTGCTGCAAACGGTTTGTCGCATTAGCTCGCCGTGTTCATCGGCGGACTTGATACGCAGAGAGGAGTTGACCACGTCGACGAGGTTCGAGTCTGCTGACGAACATGGAGAGCTAACAGGACAAACCGGTTGCATGGGGAAAGTCGTCGCAAATAATAGGGTGAGAACGTGGTACTGTCTGAAAATGTGGTCAAAATGAGACGAGGGCTTTTTTTTTTTTTTCTGGATTGCTTTTTTGAAAGTTGTTGGTTGGGTGTGTGGGTGAGTCAGTCGATAAAATTTTGGTTGGGTTTAGGGAAGGAGAAGGGTGGTTCAGTCGACTGGTCGGTCGGTCAGTCATTCAGTCAGCCAAACAGTCAGCCGACAGCGGCCTCTGGTGGGTTTACACGAGAACATCGGGCGCGAACGGCACTCGCGAGAGGCATTTAAGATCTCAAAAAGCGTACACAGTGACCTCTCATGGATTTACGAAAAAGTGCAAAAAAAGACGTACCTCCCGGGACGTATTCTGCAGCTTCCAGAAACGTACTTAGGACTACGTTCTCAGAATGAGTCTGGGTTGGTCTAAAGACACGCAGTATAGGTGGACTGAATAAACTAAAATGGCCGTAGCGTATGAGTGAGTTTGTGTGAAAGAGTGTGTATGGGTGCAGCTGGAAGGGCATCTGCTGCGTAAAACATGCTGGAATAGTTGGCGGTTCATTCTGCTGTGGCAACCTCTGAAATAGAGATTAAGCCGATGGAAAATGAATGACTCGAGAAATTCAATATTTAAAAAATGTATAAATGAGCCAAATTCAAACAAAAATAGCAGTATGGAAAATGCAGGCATTCTACTGCAAAAGTGGCTGACTTGTCAAAACGAAGGCAAACTGTGCAAAACATCACTTGTTGTACACATGTAAATGTCTGCTTGAAGATGTTAGAAACAGACGTTTTCTTTCAGCCTCATAATTTGACGTTGCTGTCATGTTGTCTTCTCTTCGCTGTACTGATTGTTACCAGGTTATGGAAAAAAAATAACGTGCTCAAAACATCCAATCAGATAAGAGGAATCGAAAAGCAATATGGTGTTTACGACTTCACAGCGAAATAGTCACAGGCAAAATAAACTTTAGTGACAGGGCAGCACTGGCCCAATCTGGCCAGTAACGATCCTGTCTACTGTCCTGAGCATCTCTCGCACTGACCCCGGGACATTGGGCAGCCCTGCATTTTAAAGTTATATTAATGCAAAACTACTAGATATTTCCTTGATTTGGTGGAGCTGAAAATGTCTATAGTATTTACCATTGGAATACACGTAACGCTAACTTGGTCACGTGAAGCACCTCTTAGCCAATCACATAGCGGCTTTTGGTCTCCTTCCCTGTGTACTGCCAGAGCAAGTTAGCAATTAGCAAGTTGCTTTTTAGGCTAATCATTTCAGGCTTGTCATCAATAGGATTTGAAACTAGCCATTTTTGAGCTTAAAAATAAACCAACACAAACAAGTGCAAATCAATACCTGTGGCTCTTAATGACCTGATTGGTCTGTGCAAGAATTTGACTTTTATTTACATGTGTGCATGCTGAGAACTGTTTGCACAGGCTGTGGATTAACGCTTATAATTTTGAAATGTTGTTAAATGCCTTGTGCCACAAACTGAACGTTTTGCTTCATTAGACTTTGTTGTATGATTAGGAGACACAGGGATTTATTTGGACTTTTTTGTACGTGTTTATGTTTAATCTAAAAAATGGGTGAACATTGACTAGTATTATTCAAATCACCAAGGACCACAGTAGAAAAAAAAACACTATGGAAGTCAGTGGATTCCGCTTTCACATTCTTCAAAATATATCATGTGTTCATGGGATAAAATAAACTCAAGTATGGTTGGGACAAGTGGAAAGTGAGTAAATGATGACAACACTTTCTTTTTTGGATGAACTATTCAAGGCAACATTTCAGTTTGAGATGAAGAAAGCTGATAAACAGCATTTCATTCAAAAACTAATACTGTATTCAATTTCTTTAAACAATCTTCACAAACTGAGGATTTAGAATTGTTGAGATTCCAGGACCCACTTAAAAGACAAATGACTTTCCGTCAGTTACAGCTGAACCTGAGGCCTGGGGTAATGCTATTGAAGCAGAACTGTTATTTCAGTAACTGCTTAGTTTCACTTATGCTAATACACAGGATTTACATGTTTTGATCTTTATTTGTGTGTTTAACTTTATTGTAATATAATTAAGGCAGTTTTTGCATCTTGGTAAAGGTGACCTCTTATGCCCCTTTTAACAAGATGTAAAATACACTCACCGGCCACTTTATTAGGAACACCTGTCCAACCACTCATTAATGCAAATTTCAAATCAACCAATCACATGACAGCAATTCAGTGCATTTAGGCATGTAGACATGGTCAAAACGATCTGCTGCAGTTTAAACTGAGCATCAGAATGGGCAAGATAGGTGATTTAAGTTACTTTGAACATGGCATTGCTGTTGGTGCCAGACGATCTGGTCTGAGTATTTCAGAAACTGCTGATCTACTGGGATTTTCACACACAGCCATCTCTATAGTTTACAGAGAATGGTCTGAAAGGGAGAAAACATCCAGTGAGCGGCAGTTCTGTGGGTGCAAATGCCTTGCTGATGCCAGAGGTCAGAGGAGAATGGCTAGACTGGTTCAAGCTGATAGAAAGGCAACAGTAACTCAAATAACCACTCGTTATAACCAAGATATGCAGAAAAGCATCTCTGAATGCACAACACGTCGAAACTTGAGGCGGATGGGCTACAGCAGCAGAAGACCACGTTGGGTGTCACTCCTGACAGCTAGGAATAGGAAACTGAGGCTACAATTTACACAGGCTCACCTAAATTGGACAATAGAATATTGGAAGAACATTGCCTGGTCTGATGAGTGTAAATGGCCTCCACCAGAACTCAATCCAATAGAGCACCTTTGATGTGGTGGAATTGGAGATTTGCATCATGGATGTGCAGATAGCATCTGCAGTTGCTGCAGATTTGTCATCATCTCAATATGGACCATCTCTGAGGAATATTTCCAGTATCTTGTTGAATCTATGCCATGAAGTATTAAGACAGTTCTGAAGGCAAAAGGGGGTCCGATCCGGTATTAGTAAGGTGTACCTAATAAAGTGACTAGAGTGTTTATGTTTCAGCTCAAAATATCACACAAAACTATTGTTTAATAACTCTTTAAGAGTGACTTTTTTTAGGCTTTTTTGTTCAAAACTGTGCAATTTTCATGACTGTCACTTTACATTCAAATAAGATGCTCCCAGCCTCTTCTCAAAAGTAGGCAGAGCTGATCGGCAGATTCAGAACTCTAATAACAGACAGCTGCTTCTCACTCAGAGCTGTCTATGCTAATGAGGGAGAGATCATCACTAATGGACGAGAGTTTACCCCTTTGATTACATGTACAAAGGGAGAATGTTAATCAGAGTGTTTCTACAGACTGTTTTTATGAAGTTTATGATCATATAAAACAGAATTAATATATTTCCACCTTTAGAGGCTGGCTATATTCACACATTGGTTCTGCATTATTAAACTGATTTTTGAATAACAGGACCTCTTTAAGATGTGTTTGCATCAATCAAATCTCAAGTGGACAATGAAAAAACGAACAACTTAGCGAACAGAGGCAGATTACAGTCCCCCAGTGTGAACAATGCGGGAAATGTGATACGTTTACCACCAACATGCAGAATTTGCCTCATTCGTGTCTTCCACATTTGGTGTGAACGCAGCCGTGTTGGCCAATCAGAAAGGAGAACATAGGGTGAAAATTCTGGTTGTAGTGTCCAAACAACCACAAAGACTGTACCTGGAGTTTCGGAAATCTTCACCTTGGCCAGAGTTTTCAGAAAGTTTTGCTTTCAGTCAATCGATACTGAAATAGCGAAACTGCTTAGAAACAAGTGCGGTTTTGAAAATACCCATGTTTGTGTGAACAGGGCCTTAAAGGAATAGTTCACCCGAAAAAATATATTATACAAATATATTTCCTCACCATTTACCAGATTCTAAACCTTTATGAATTTCTTTCTTTTGTTTAACACAAAACTAGATATTCTGAACAATGTTGGAAAAAAGTAGCTAAAATCATCTTTAGTATAGGAGAAATTACATAATCCAAGTTATTGGCTGATTTTTCCAGCAGTTCTGTATCTTCCTTCGTGTTTAACAGTAAATAATGGCTGGTGAACTACTGTATCCCTTTAACATGGTCACAACTGGAAAGTGTTGGAAAGTACTTCACTGCAGTGTAGCAAAACATGGATTCATGACTGAAATTGTTGTTGCCATCAAAACAGTTTTCATTAATTTCCTAAGCTGTGTAAAATGGGTTTGTTCTATCAATAGCAGTGGTGTGTATATACAGTATATTGTGTGTGTGTGTGTGTGTGTGTGTGCGTGTGTGTGTGTGTGTAAATGGCAGTTTAGCAGTAGATTACAAATCATTACAATAAGGAAACCTCCTAACAAAAGCAGTTTCATCTGAGATCCTTTACACAAGAATGTAGATATACAAGATTTACTGACATGCAAATGCTGCACCCGGAATAATTTGTTTGGTAAAGGACAGCATTTAACAAGATAATCATTTATGGAAACAGCTGACAGTGTAGACTAGAAGATACTACAGTATATGCAATTCACTACGGGGTGATTAGCACCAAGTTTAGTGAAGTTTCAATTATCACACACATGCACGCACACAGGTATGCACATGCAACAGACAGTATACACTTGCCGGCCACTTTATTAGGTACACCTTACTAGTACCAGGTTAGACCCTTTTTTGCCTTCAGAACTGCCTTAATCCTGTTATGCTGTTGGAAGTAGCCCTCATAATATGGGTGTATTGTGGTCATAAAGGGATGGACATGGTAAACAACAATACTAAATACTCACAATGCTCAATTGGTACTAATGGGCCCAAAGTGTGCCAAGAAAACGTCCCCCACAGATTACACCAACACCAGCAGCCTGAACAGTTGATACAAAGCAGGATGGATTCGTGCTTTCATGTTGTTGACCACAAATTCTGACCCTACCATCTGAATGTTTCAGCAGAAATCGAGACTTATCAGACCAGGTAACATGTTTCCAATCTTATATTGTCCTATTTTGCTGAGCTGTGCGAATTGTAGCCTCAGTTTCCTGTTCTTAGATGACTGGAGTGACACCCGGTGTGGTCTTCTGCTGCTGTAGCCCATCCACCTAAAGGTTTAACATGTTGCGTGTTCAGAGATGCTCTTCTGCATACTTCGGTAGTAACAAGTGGTTATTTAAGTTCCTGTTGCCTTTCTATCAGCTCGAACCAGTCTGGCCATTCTCCTCTGACCTCTGGCATCAACAAAGCATTTGCACCCACAGTTTGGCACCAACTACCACACCACTTTCAAAGTCACTTAAACCAACTGTCTTCCCCATTCTGATGCTCGGTTTGAACTGCAGCAGATCCTCTTGACCATGGCTGCATCCGAAACCACCTACTACTTAGTAGGTACTGCATTTGAGTTTAAACGTACTGCTCGGCCGTTAGAAAAGTACTAGTTCTATACAGTATGGATGTGAGAAGTATGAATGGATTTCGGACGTACCACATCCGCCATTTTGTCATGGTCATGTGACCTGCCTGCATCAGCTGCGTCGCTTCACTCCCATTCATGAATTCTCTCGTGGGGCATCATGGGATAGCTCAGCGTGCATGGGATGCGCACTTCAGAATTTTGCCAGAAGTAGTAAGTCATCCGGGTACTTCTCGCATACTGATTTTCGAATTCTATGAATTCGGACGTACTACTCGGCTTGCATACTGTTTTTAGCGTACTGTATAGTATGGAAGTGTGCGGTTTCGGACGCAGCCCATGTCTACATGCCTAAATGCATTGAGTCGCTGCCATGTGATTGGCTGATTAGAAATTTGCGTTAACAAGTAGTTGGACAGGTGTACCTAATAAAGTGTATACATGAAATCAGCATGAAGTACCACCTGATCACCGAGGCTACATTTAAACTGTGAATAAAAATGTAGTTTAAAAAAAATAAAAAGAACTGTGGGGAAATATTTAAGTTTAAAATAAAAGTTTACAATGTGAATGTTATCAGTTGTTCTGTATCATTCATATAAGTTGGTTTAGTGCTCATAAACAGATCTTCTTCTTCTTCTTCTTCTTCTTATTATTATTATTATCATCATCATCCTCAATGTGGAATACAACTGTGCTACTTAATATTTTCTGTAGAAACCATGATTTCTTCCCAGGATGATGAGTCATTCAAAATATTCAAAAACATATATAAAATATACATAAAAAACTACTGAAGTCAAACATGTTATGGAAGTGTAAATTTAAGTTCATATGTTTGTATCTGTATTGTAAGACTTAACTTTTAACTTAAATGAATCATTCATGTTTCAGCATTCCTTATTTGCTTGAAATCCCTACCTTATATAAAACTCAATAAATGTACAGTACAGCTCAGAACGAAATTCAAAAAGTCAGAGAATAGTAAAGGAGCCATCCAATATTACTGCACCTAACCAATCAGATGCACAAGAAAGAATATAATTCAATGCCACACACACACACACACACCTTTGTGGAGCTGCACTTCGCAGTGTTTGGACGTTCCGCAATGACAACTGAACCACACTGAACCAAACTGAATTAAACTGAATTTCATATCTGAAACCTGGACTGACACAGTTTCAGTTTACTAGAACTTCTATGTTAAGCCGCATTGACACAATCTATATTGTAAAAGTGCTATAGAAATAAAGATGAGTTGAAATGAATTCTCAAATAGCCAACATACGCATGGTCAACAAGACTGAAATCAAAAACTAAAATATCATCTCAAGCAAAATACAAAAGACATAAGCTAATCAAAGTGTATGACAGCTACACTATAGTAAAATGACACTGCATTTTAAAGAACAGAATAAACGCCTTACAATACATGAATCATTCCACTTAATGCTCTGTAAAATAGCCATGACATAAACGTATGGCTTATGAATTCTAGGCCAAACTACAAGGTCAAAATGACCTATAAAAAGACAAACTATTAAAGTGTGCATGGTGATGCAAGCATACAGCAATGCAACATCTACTGTATGAATTAAACCACGCCAGACAGTGTCATCCAACTTTAGTCATCTGTATTAGTCAGTGTTTTAGAGCTCAGTACCTGACCGGTCTCTGACAACCAGGTTTCTGCCTTCCTTTAGATTGATGGTGAGAAGGTACTGGAGCTTCTGTAGACCTGCAGCACTTTGACTCTCCGTTAACCCTCCTGAGATCTAAAAAGTAGAGTGCAGAACACTTCGCTCAAGCCTGCATGATGTCTAGTAATATTAGTAACATTGCCACTATTCCAAGTAGAATAGTTACACGGACTGTGGTAGAACGATAATGTCTAAAAGTACTTTTTCTTTCAAAAATACTCACGTTTGGTTCATGTTCTGACAGATCATCAAAGTCACTGGTTTCATTAGCAGTGTCCTGAGGGAGAGATTAAGCTGTGTCAGATGAGACAGTTCTGCATTAGTCTGCCTCTGTTAAGGACTGAGTAATGTTTGTCATTTATCAATTACTGTATACACTGATTACAACAGATGGCAAATTGAGGATTTGGCAACATGCATCTCTATATTTCTTTCACTTTTTTAAGGTTAAATAGCAAAATTTACTAAATATATATATATATTATTTTTTTTTGAAATCCTTAATAATATATTCCGTCCATGCATGACGTAAATTCCTTTTGAAATATCTTATTTATACAAAACTGTGTGTTCAGTATTTAGTGAAATTTTGCATCTTTTGCAAACTGTGCTTCTCTTAATAAATTCTATTATAAAAAATAAGAGTTTAAAGCATAAAAACTTGTCTATTGACCTTACTCTTCAATGCAGAAGTTCGCATGTTTTCATGATTGTTTTAAAGCTTTGATTCAGTTGTCTATGGGAGAAATGACTAGGAATAATAAATGGCAGAAAATGGTCAAACTACTTGCTCTACAAACAAGTGTGTTCATGACTATATGGACTAATAGAATAAAATCTAAAGTAGAATAATATAATAAGAAAATATCAGTTTTCAACATCAAGCAGTGTAATGAGCTGTTTTTAACATCTAAAAATGAATGGAAGTGAATGAGACCGGGAGTCTCGAGTCTCTCAAATGGCTGTGCCCGCTCGTGTGATGAAAATAAGGTGAATAAATGATATAGGGAGCTGAAGTTATGGATATATTTGTATGGTTAAAATGGCCACGTTGCTCACTAGATACAAAATAATCTTTGATATGGACTAAGATATAAACTTTGTTAAACATCTCAGCCTACTAGTATATTCATGTTGGATCAAAATCTAAAACACAATATTTAGTAATCTTTTATAACAAAAACTAATTATAACATAGACTTATTTCATAAAGTCTGCAATATAACAGATAAGTCAATGTCCAAATCTGAATAAATACAAAATGGCTCATTATAACCTCTGCCTGGCACCATTCCATTCAAAACACACTACTTGAGAAATAAATAAGATATTTTACATTATATCAATTTATCAACATAATGCACGGGCATGACCTCAATCATTTTTGGTGAGCAATTGCCAGTCGTGATTACATCAAAATATATGTTAGCAACATTTTAGCTGACTGAAGCCTCTGTCATCTCCTCTAATCTCTGTTGGAGATGTTCAGCGGAGCTCAGGGAACTCCAATAATAACAGAAAAGGTGAACTTTGGTGAAATTTTTGTTTTTTACTGAAAACTACAATGCCAATTTTGAAGAAGTTGAGCTGTTTCAAAGCTGCAGTCCACTTCCATAAAAGTGACACATTCACAAATAATGGCAAGCCCCTTTTACAAGGACATTTACATTTAACATCACTGGTGTCAAAGTTAATATTAGGACATAAATCTAAAATCAAACCATGGTTCATGGGTAATTAATGTGTCGTGCTGTTTGGGTAAGGCATTCATAAAGATAAACAACGAAATCATAAGTCTAAGGCACTCGAAAAGTAAGATTTGTTTTTTTTAAAGCCTTCATTAACATGGTTAAACAGCACCTACTGTACTATATTAGGAAGTTCACTTTTTTATATTATATTACAGAATCTACAGTGAATAACATTACGATTTTGTCCCTTAAAAGAGTTTACACATATAATCATTATATAATAAGTTGAATAAAATGGTCTTGAAATTACAATAATATAATTTATCGCAATAATTTGTGAATATACATTCAAAAAATGACATTTCCTGTTTGTTCAAACTACTTATTTAAATTTAAGCAAATTTTTTGAATATTTGAGTTGTTTTGGGGGACAACTTAATAGATTCATGTTCAATCCACTTACATTTGTAAGAACTAATAAGTTAACTTAATTCCCTCATGCTTAATTCTATAAATCAATTGTGTGGAACCCAGCCTTTTTATAGTATGCATTGCACAACAAAATAATTACGTATTATGACAGGCTTAGTCTTATGACAGGAAGTTTTTCTGGAAAAAGTCCCACCAAAGCTATATATATTTAATAAAATATTATATATGATTCGTGCTCAGCACAATTGAGTACACCCCATTTTGAAAATGACTATTTTTATCCAGTTCTCAGTGAATATAGGCAATGCATTCTGGTGCATTTAAACAAAACAGGTTTATTAAAATAATATTTTAGTCACCATATTTAGAAATAGACAGATAATACAACAACATTCAAGCAAAATATTGCAAAAACAAATTACAAACTACAAAAAATATTTTTTAATTTTCTTTTTTTTTTTTGCTTCTCTTGATTTTTCCTTTAATATTTTTCTATAAAATATAAATTTGGGTGTACTAGTTTTTGGACAGCCTGATCTCACGAGAAAACCTAAGCATTTTAAGTTTTGCCAGTTTAGTGGCTAATTCATACGAATTAGTATGCGTTCAGTCGATTTTAAAAAGGAGGCGTGGCCCCCAACCCAACCGTGATTGGGTGATGAGCAAATCATACTAAATTGTACGAAATAGATCATACAAATTCATAGGAATTAGCCACTAAATCAAAAGTTACAAATTGCAGTGAGATAGCGTTGTTTTTGGACCGTTATCGTAAGTTATTTTGTTAGATAAGCTCCAAATTTGGCTTCAGTACTGACTAATCTAATGCATATTGACAAATATAATATTGTATAGCATCCTAATCCTAAGCATCCTTAAAAATCTGAATTTAAAAGATAGATTTGTGAGGGGTGTACTTATATATGCTGAGCACTGTATATTATTGGACATTATACGCAGTTTATTCAAGCAATTTATTTCTGTGATGCCAAAGCTATAGTTTTAATACATTAGCATAGTTTATTTATTTATTTATTTATTTCAATATTCTGATTTAAAAAAACAACAACTTAGAACTACTGTATGTGGAAAAATGTTGCTTAGATCATGGTGGAAACTATAACATTCATTCATTCATTTTCTTTTCGGCTTAGTCCCTTTATTAATCCGGGGTTGCCACAGCGGAATGAACCGCCAACTTATCCAGCATTTGTTTTACGCAGCGGATGCCCTTCCAGCCACAACCCATCTCTGGGAAACACATCCATACATTGTCATTCACACTCATACACTACGGACAATTTAGCCTACCCAATTCACCTGTACCGCATGTCTTTGGACTGTGGGGGAAACCGGAGCACCCGGAGGAAACCCACGCAACCACGGGGAAAACATGCAAACTCCACACAGAAATGCCAACTGGCCCAGCCGGGGATCGAACCAGCGACCTTCTTGCTGTGAGGCGAACTTGCTAACCACTCGGCCACCGTGGCGCCGAAACTATAACATATTTCCCAGTATTTTTTATTGTATATCAAACTTGAATACGCATCTTTAAACTTGTACGACATGATAATACTCCCTGATGACTTACCAAATGCTCAGCTGATCCTACAACGAACATAGACAAAGGAGAGGACGGCTCATGCTCAGTAGGCCAAGCTCTCTCCTCGGATGAAATAGATATGTCATCTAAAGCCCGAGCTCTGCCGAGGGCCGCCACCAGTTTATCTGAGGGCTCCTTTAGCCTCCTCTCAGCATGAGCAGCTGTCATGTGTAGTTCTGCAGACGGGGGTATGACTCCAGTCACCGAATCCGAATCCTCGAAGTACCATGTAGTGGCTCTTTGACGTTTGTCGGTTTCCCCTGAAACTGGGAAATCGGCAGGAGCTGATCTTTCTGATGGTGTTGGGCTGCAGGCGTACGGGACATCAGCTAAACTGAAACGCTCAGAAAATGCTACGCTGGAGGTTTCGCTAGTTGTATCATCTATGTCACCTAAGCCGTCTGTGTTATCAAAGAAGGCAGAGCTTTGACCCGGTGTGCAGGACTCCTCCTGTAAAGCCATCATGGCACGGGGGTTAAACCTGAGGTCTGGTACTGACATGCTCCTCCGGTATTTCAGAGGGGTTTTCTTCTTCTTCTTTCCGATCTTCAGGTTTAGCACGGGCTTTGCTCTCTCCCGGAGATTGGACCACACTTTCTTCCTTGGGTCCATTGTGATTGTGGATAAAACTGCACTTCAAATGAATTCACGACAACCTACAGAATGCGGAGCAAGGTGGAAAACGGTTAAGAAATAATGGATAACAAATATTCAGAGTAAAAGAACGTGGACTCACATTAGTGTTTGTTTGTTATGGGGTCAATGATGTGGAGAACATGGACTAGATTCAACAGAATGTCACTAAATGTGCCAATGTTTGGATGCATAATTCAAAAGCAGGGCTGTAAACAAATAAGTAATTAACAGAGTGAAGTTGGGGTTGCCACTGCAGAATGAACCGCCAACTATTCCGGCATATGTTTTACACAGCGCATGCCCTTCCAAATCATTCACACACACACACCCACACACACACTCAAACACTCACAATCCAATTCACCTATAGCGCATGTCTTTGGACTAGACATGGGACGATAACCGTTTTCAAGGTATACCGCGGTATGGAAAAGGTTTTCATACCACCAAAATTTTCTGCTATACCGTTCCTGAGGTATGTGTAAGATTTTTTTATTTACATTTTTTTTTTTTTTAGGTGTAAATTGTAAAGAAATCTGTGTTTTTGAAACAAATAAAGACTGCAGAAGTCAATGATTTACTTGAATTATTTAGCCTGACATGTTTACTGCCCCAAAATATTTCAAATGTTTCTCAATGTAAAATATATTGTGTTCAAAGGGGAAAGAGGTTTTGTTTTTACCCAGACATTTAAAAAGAATATATTTTACAGCAGTAATCACCATACCGTGAAACCGTGATATTTTTATCCAAGGTTATCATACTGTCAGAATCTTATACTGGCCCATGCCTACTTTGCACTATGGGGGAAACCAGAGCACCCCAAGGAAACCAACGCCAACACGGAATGCAATTTTATGTTGTATTATTATTTCAAATATGCCTACCTGAAAAACTGATCATTTTAAATTGCAATTGTAAAAGTGAATACATTGAAAAAAATGTAATTTAAGAAATAAATGTAATGTAATATATTTGGTTAGTGATTGCCTCACAGCAAGAAGCTCACTGGTTCGAGTCCTGGCTGGGCCAGTTGGCATTTCTGTGTGGAGTTTACATGTTCTCCCCGTGTTGGCGTGGGTTTCGTCTGGGTGCTCCGGTTTTTCTCACAGTCCAAACACATGTGGTATAGGTGAATTAAATAACCTAAATTGGCCATATAGTGTGTGTGTGTGTGTGAATGTGAGAGTGTATGGGTGTTTCCCAGTACTGGGTTGCAGCTAGAAGGACATCTGTGTGTCAAACATATGCTGGAATAGTTGGCGGTTCATTCTGCTGTGGCGACCCCTGATAAATAAGGGACTAAGCCGAAGGAAAATGAATGAATGTATTTAATTGAACAAATGTAATTAGAAAAAGATTTTTTATTTTATTGAAATTGAAATAAAGTATTAAATGAGTGTAGAAAAATAACATTCTTTTGGAAACATCTGATTTTGAGAATCAAGATCAAAATCAGTGAAAGTAATCGAGGTTGCGTAAATATTGACTGTCTTTTTATTTTTTGGGTGAACTAATGCACAATAATTTGCTGACAGTACAAAATGATTATATCAGTTGAGTACATTCATTCGTTCATTTTCTTTTCTGCTTAGTCCCTTTATTAATCAGGGGCCGCCGCAGTGGAATGGTCTGCCAACTCAGTCAGAATGTCTTTCACACAGGGGATGCCTTTCCAGCCACAACCCAGCTGGGAAACACCCATACACTCTTGCATTCACACCCACACATACACTTCGACCATTTTAGCTTATTCAATTCACCTATGGTGCATGTCTTTGGACTGTGAGGGAAACAGGAGCACCCGGAGGAAACCCACTCCACACATAGATGCCAACTGACCCAGCCGGGGCTCGAACCAGCAATCTTCTTGCTGTGAGGCGACAGTGCTACCCACCATGTCACCCCAGTTGAGTACATCAACTGTTTATTCCATATATATTAAATGTACGTTACTTTTTTATTTCATTCCAATTAGGGGCAGCTGTGTTCTACTAGTTAGGGAGCTGAATAAAACGTTTTTAGGTTCGATTTTGGTTTAGGTTCAGTACCGACAGGAATTAGAGGTGAAGGGAGTGAAGCACTCTCTGTCCCACCTTTAATACCCAGGTGAGGTGCTGGTTAATCAAGGCACCTTACACCTAATTGCTTGAAATGGCGTGTGTGGGAAAGAAAGAAAGAAAGAAGGAAGGAAGGAAGGAAGGAAGGAAGGAAGGAAGGAAGGAAGGAAGGAAGGAAGGAAGG
>CAIGQQ010033930.1:3349442-3363109 GCA_903798035.1 Danio albolineatus | reverse complement strand
TTATGTTATGTTATGTTATGTTATGTTATGTTATGTTATGTTATGTTATGTTATGTTATGTTATGTTATGTTATGTTATGTTATGTTATGTTACGTTACGTTACGTTATGTTATGTTATGTTATCTTATAGGCGACATGGTGGCGCAGTAGGTAGTTCTGTCGCCTCACAGCAAGAAGGTCGCTTGTTCGAGCCTCGGCTGGGTCAGTTGGCATTTCTGTGTGGAGTTTGCATGTTCTGCCCGTGTTCGCGTGGGGTTCCTCTGGGTGCGCGGGTTTCCCCCACAGTCCAAAGATATGCGTTACAGGTGAATTGGGTAGGCTAAATTGTCCTTAGTGTGTGTGTGAATGAGAATGTATGGATGTTTCCCAGAGATGGGTTGCAGCTGGAAGGGCATCCGCTGCGTAAAACAAATGCTAGATAAGTTGGCGGTTCATTCCACTGTGGCAACCCCAGATTAATAAAGGGACTAAGCCGAAAAGAAAATGAATGAATGAATGATCTTATCTTATCTTATGTATAAAATACAGCCCTAATGGTGGAAACTGGCATTTTCTTTTCCCTATTTTCCTATAGACATTTTCCATTTTGTGAAGCTTAAGCAAAATTGTCCCCCAATCTCAGCTTTGTTCTTTGGTCTTATACCATTATGATGATTGATTGAGTCTTTGGCCTTTGTGTTTCCTCACACTCAAAACATGATGTTTGCTGTTTGTTTAAAATACTTATTTAAATTGAGCTAAAACAAGAAGTCTTGAGTTTTTTTATGTTCAATACACTCTAACTGGTAAAAACTAATAATTTTAATTAATTCCTTCATGTTGTCCCAACACAAATCGATTGTGTGGAACATTTTTACAGTGCGTTTATACTGCTGTAAAACAGCATAACACAACTAAACAATTTCTTGATTATAGTCACATGGGTGTACTAAAAATCCTTCTTTATTGGAATATATTTAAGAAATATATTGCTCATATTCATAGGGGTGTGAATAAATCTGCCAACTGTGGCACAGACCGATTTGAAAATATACATTAGAAGAGTGGCATCTAAATTTTTCTCCAAAAATAAGCATTTTTCTCAGGTTATTAGGTATAAGTTGAGTAATTTCCCTTTTATGTCAATTAATATGTTATTTTCATTGCCTTTAATGTTAAATTAGTGAACATAATTTTAGCAGTCTCAGGAAAATGCTTATTTTAGAAGAACATTTTAAACGGCACTTTACGGAGGTTTTTGCATCTGAACTCTTCATTAGTTTTTATAATATTCTAATACAAATATCAAAAGCTACTGTAAGCGATAAAGATACTGTTTCACAGCCTTCTTTGCACAGATTTTCCAAGGGTTTCAGTATTAGCGGAGGGCACTGTAAAACAAAACATTCCCACTATATGATGCTAAACTAGAAGCCAAATAATGATATCCCAGCCTCCATCTGTTTAGTCAATGGTGCTTGCAGCAATAACAGCACCTGAATCATTTTAGAGGGTGGTATCTAATTAGAGCATGCCTGACAGAACGTGACGAAAACAGTTCACTAATGTTTTGATGGCATAACCACTGCGTTTAAATGTAGGCTTTCACTCACAGGGTCTGGAAGGAGAATGTTGTAGATTCTTTTTTCTTTTTTTTAGACTTTTTTTAAGACAGTGAATGATGAACTGTGCTGTTACATTCATTCATTCATTCATTTTCTTCTCGGCTTAGTCCCTTTATTAATCTGGGGTCGCCACAGCGGAACGAACCGCCAACTTATCCGGCATTTTGTTTTAAGCAGCGGATGCCCTTCCAGCCACAAACCATCTCTGGGAAACACATCCATACATTCTCATTCACACACATACACTACGGACAATTTAGCTTACCCAATTCACCTGTACCGCATGTCTTTGGACTGTGGGGGAAACCGGAGCACCCGGAGGAAACCCACGCAACCACGGGGAGAACATGCAAACTCCACACAGAAATGCCAACTGGCCCATAAGATCGAACCAGCGACCTTCTTGCTGTGAGGCGAACGTGCTAACCACTAGGCCACCGTGGCGCCCTGTGCTGTTACAGTAAAACTAATATATATGAAAATAGTGTCTTGTATATTCATTTAAATGTGCCTTGTATGTCAATGTATAGTGCTCTATAGGGCCACACGGAATCTGCACGCGCAGATTTCCGCAGATTTTTAGCCCATCATTGATTCTGTATATTTACTGGTGTAAATGTGTGTAAATTTTGATTTATTCAGTTTTCAAATTAGTTTCAGTAATAACATTGACTAATATGAAAATATTCATATGATTTATTTACAATACAGTTTGTAAAGTACTATTTTCTGTCTTTTAGTAGATATTTTATACGAGAGACTTGCTTTGTTTACCGAATAAAGTGGATCTAATTGGATTCACATTATAGACATTAAATACAAGTTAAAAAGGTATTACATTTATTTCACATATTGAGTTTTTAGTTATGATACTCCTAAAATCAGCAGATTTTTAACAAAATAATCAGAAAAAGGACGCAGATTCCGTCTGGCCCTATCTATAACTCATTTTGGCACCTTCTCTCTCTCTCTCTCTCTCTCTCTCCCTCTCAATCTATCAATCAGTCAATCAATATAAACATATTGATTGTTGTTTTATCCATTCATCATCCATCACAATTATCTTAAAAGACAAAATAATGGGATTGAAAGGTTTATTGGGTTTCTTTACTGTTTAAATTGGTAAATTATTTTCATATTTTTCTATTCTTCTTGCCATAATGTCTTTATTTTATATTTATTATCATGTAGTATATTTGTTCAGTGATTTATCACTTTAAATCATGATCAAATATTCACTACAATTAAAGAATGTTTATCGTAAATATTTAGAAATCATTTCTAAAAACTGTAAAAGTCCAAAAATTAATAGGTTTGTTTTGAAGCTAATGATTGAGTTTTTGGGTTCTTATGCTGATTTTTGTTCTTTTTAATTTCCATTACTTAATTTTAAACAAAACATTTCATCTTACTTTATATACAGTACTTTTGTGTGAAATAAGACCAGAACATCCAGTAATCCTTCCGTATGTCAACTAAGAGTGTTTGTCTTCATGTCTGGGTGAAATTATTTAGTGCTCTGATCAAATGTCCCCACAACTATAGAAATTTTAGTACTTTTTGACCTTGCGGGGACATTTTTTAAGTCCCTATGAAGACGATGGTTCATAAATCACATAACGAAGTATTTCGAAAATGTAAATAGGCAAATTGTTTCCTGTGAGAGTAGGGTTGGGTTTTAAGTATATGGGAAGTTCTCAAAAAAAAAAAAAAAACTGTGTACATGTGTGTGTGAGTGTGTGCACGTGTGTATATGAGTGTGCGTGCGCATGTTTTACTCACACCAGCGAGCTGAGAGCTGCCTGGCCCAGTTGATGCTGTTGCCATGCCGACACTGAGCCTATAGAGAGCCCTGGAGAGCCAAAGCCTTGCAGAGAGGAGAGCTCAGCACTGCTCAGGGAGTATTCTAGAGCAAAACAACACCACAACAGTTTATGAGTCACTCGAACACCTCTGCACTCACACACTCAAGCGCTTCAAGTACTTCTGTTCTGCACTGAGCTCAGACCGACACTCTTTCATCAGTTGTAGGCTCTTCCTCTTTATTAAGAGTGAAATTAGATCAAGCCATGAATTAAATTATACATTATAAACAGGATTTCACCATGTCTAGTTCAAGACAGTTTAAAGACCATTATGAATGAAATGTAAGACCTGCAATGCTTGTCTCGTTTGTAATATAATCATACAGTTATCTACATTTAAAATAGTGAAAGAAAATTACGGAATCACAAAATAAAATCGCAAAAAAAGTTACACACACACACACACACTCTCAGAAATAAAAGTACACAAGCGGTCATGGGTGGTACCTTTTCAAAAGGAACAAATCTGTCCATATTAATACCTAAATAGTACAAAAGTGTATCTCCTAAAATTTAAGTACTACTATATACTTTTGAGGTACCAACGTGGACCATTCAAGTACACATGTATACCTTTTAAAAAGGTACCACCCCAGTTACAGCTCGCCTTCCTTTATTTCTGAAAGTGTAGAAAGACACTTGAATTTGTTTATGAATAAGAACACAATACTTCAGTGAAATACTTCCTGCTGACAAAAAACAATGCAAACCACACAGTGACTTACCTGTAAGAAAAATTGTACCCATTAAAACCTGTAGATTTAAATCTTTGCTGGTTGTTCATTAGTTGTTCATTAGGAATTAGTGATATTAACATACCACCACTAATCCAACAACAAATTAACTAGAAGTTCAAGTTCTGTGATGGTTTCTATTGTGTTTTTAACACAATTTAACAGCTAAAAGTTCTTGATTTGGAAATTGCACTTTCTAAGACACAGTAGAAAGCCTGATAAAGGAATGAATTACAGTAGGAGTGTGTCATTTGTGCTTACCAGAGTTGTAGGCAGTGGGCATGCCTGAGTAGACCAGGCCTTGCTGTGCCAAACTCGGGGTGGTGACGGAGACCACCGGTGTGGCGAGAGGCTGGCTCGACTGGGAACTGCTTATCCTCTGGGTGTTCTGTACACAGGAACAAATACACACATTATTTAGGCAGACAGTCATGTGCGCTCTATCCATCCACGTGGAGCACTGTCCACAAAATAGAGTGGTTTGGAGAAAATTGTGTAGTGATACCATTGTGGGCCAGCAAGGGGCGCTGCAGATTCATTCAAAATAGAAATTGAGTTGCTGTTAGTTGCTGCTTTAATAATGAAGTCCATGGACAATGCAGGAAAGAATTATATCAAATATAAGAAGTGATTTCTTAAATTAACATATATTATATAGATCCTACCTAATTTATCCTAAAAAGGGTCGCGTGAGCTCATATCAAAAAGTGTTTTGATTACAGATTTAATCTTGATCAATTGGAGCAGTTTGAGGCAATGCTGTGGTCTCTTCTGAAAATCTGGATAAATCTGATGGCAGAGAGGCAGTAAATGTCTTGGGGAAACATGCTGCTTGCCATTTAAAGTCGAATTATAATTGTAACCAATATTAAAGATACTTAAGTTTATTTACTGATCAGAAAATATGATGTGCTGCATATGGTCTTATCCAAATAGCATGCAGTGAAATTAAAAACACCCCAAGCCAAGTGTGTATGCATGCAGTGAAAACACACGCACACACACAGATAGACACACATTTTAAAAACAACGTTGCTATTAGATACATACTATATGTAATATAAATAGTCAATCAGATTTATAATGAAATATACAGCAATGGAAAGATCCCTTCAAAATGCTCAGTTATTTATAGCATGTGTAGTGACTTATAGATACCTATGGTGTGCAGTTAAGTACGCTGTAATTTTTTTATTCAGTTTTATTCTGTAATAAAACTCTTTCAAAACCTGCTTTATTTAATTATTTTTTTATTTTTATTTATTTTATTTATTTATTTATTTGTGTGTATGTTTGTTTGCATAACATAACAAAATCGGTCATGTTGTCCAATGTGTTTAGATATTTTTAGAGAATACAACACCATTGTCACTTGTTTACATAATACGTTTTCCATAATTTACATACATGTTTGAATTCAAAAGTTAAGTTATGAAATCAATATAGTAACATTTTACTCAAACCCATATTTACAGTCTTTAACTATTACGTATTTACTCTAATGCATCAAGTAAATCGAGAGAAACTTAGGACTTATGTGAAACTCCTCAACTTATGACATCATTTTGGCTTCTGCTCCATTTTAACGACATCATCATCATAAAAAAAAAGAAAAGAAAAGAAAAGAAAAGAAAAAAATGTAATCACCGCGCAGGCCAAAGAAATGCAAAAGCGCATAAGAATTTGGGTAATGCTCAAATATGTAGACTGCAATAGCGTGTTTTATGTGGATTTGCGTGTTCTGCTTTGATTGTTCCAAGCTTTTATGCTGCTTCAAAATTAAAACGAATACCAGGTTTATTGGTGAGGTCTTGGGGAAATATGAAATAATTACTAATAACTATATTTCTGTGGATGCATCGTTCTCCTTTTCGTTCTTCCTCGAAAACACCCACAACCCTCTTCCTTTAGCTCATACACATACATACTGTGATTCTTTTAAACTTCCTTAAAAAGGCTCGAAACATGCAGTGTTGAGTCACACACAATGCAGACCAGACTTTCACACACACACACACACACACACACACACACACACACACACACACACACACACACTCATGAGTTCATCCAGTTCATGGTGGGTTTAGTCGATCTCCATCTCAAGCAGTGGACTCTGAGTGCGGCTCTGCTAGTTTAAGTAGTGTGATTTGAAAACCAAACGGAAAGCTTATCAGCCTTCCCAATGCATACTGTGAAACTCACCAACTCCATCTCTTCCTCCTCTGACTGCTTCCAACAGAAAAAAAAGCAGATGATGCTGTCAGTATAGAGGCAGGTGGGGCCGTTCTCACCAGGACGTGCCTTTAAAACTAACTTATTCAAATTCAGAGACCGAAGCGTGAACCGAACGCTGCCTCGGGTTACTTGCAGTACAACTGGAAATTCAAATTCGGAGTCAAATTCAAATGAAAAGTCAAATTTGTTGGCACTAAATACACAACGTTTCCATTCCTCACAGGCATGGGGTTTGTTTGATGCTGCAATTAAGTAAATGTAAGGCGACTGCTACTGCTAAACAAAAGAAAAGCGCAAATGTATGGGAGAATAATGATGTTTTTGTTGGTGTTTATTTGTTAGTTTGAACTCCTTAGAGAAAAACTGAAATCACTGAGGAGCTTGACCTCACAGCAGGGATGTGCTTAACCTTTCACCTAAGACACTCATCCATATGTGAGCTGGTGTGTCCAATAGCTCCATCAATCTTCTTGCTTTCATTGGCACAGTCGACCACTTGCTTTAATTGATTATTTACAAGAGAGGAATAACAAACACTAGCTAAATGAGGGCTGGAAAATGAAGCTGAAGACTAGTGAGAATTTAAGTACTAATGAATAGTATAGTGTCTACTTTAAGGATTTAGATAACATTTGTGGAACATAAAATGACAAAATGTTAAAATAATTTCATCTTTTTCATCATTGTAACAGATATATTTTGTTAGAAAATGAACCACATTTGCTTATATATATTAGGGCTGTCCAAAAATTTATCGTGATTAATCACATCTAAAATAAAAGTTTTTTTTGACATAATATGTGTGTGTGTGTTATATATATTTATTATGTATATGTGATAAACACATTCATAGAAGCCAAAACTATATATAAAAAAGTTACATCAAAGTAGTTACATCATATTCAAATGTAAAATTTGTATCATACACATATGCTTTTTAGATATCTAAATATAAACCAACATTTTATCAAGTATATGCATGTGTGTATTTATATATTCATAATAAAATATACACAGTACACACACAAATATTATGTTAAACTTTTATTTTGGATGTGATTAATCCTGATTAATTTTTGGACAGCCCTAATATATATGAGAATAGGTGATTTAAACAAAATTTTTGGCTATATTTAAAATTATTAAACACTTCTTGCTGACAAATATGTGTTACAAATGGGTTTGAAGGACAGCTACAAACTATAAACTATAGTAAAATTACAATCAATTAAGAATTTGTGGCTTCACTGTGATCATTTAATGTCATCAGATAAAGTATTGTTAAACTGAATGACCATAATTATTTGTAATATTAACCAGTCCCTCCAAGATTTTGCAAGTCCAATGGTTCTTGAGATGACATGTTGCAATATTGTTTTATGTGTTCACCGCAAAACACAAGATTTGAAGCAAATAAAGTCATAGATTTTGAGAAAAACTGTCACAAAATCAGCCATTTTATGCCATAAATAAATAAATAAAAATGTCTTTTTAATTTATTTTTAAGCAGAGTAATGCTCTCCATAATATATTTTAAATCATATCTATTCATAATTAATATACATATGCAGAATAAAATACCTTGCAATTATATGTAATATTAAATTAAGTATCAAACTTGACAACCTGCAATACATCCAACAAAACAAGAATAGAAGCAATGTCATAAGTTTAGGAAAAAGCCGTCACAAAATCATTTTGTCACCACAAATAGCTATATAAAACAATGTCCCTGAAGATATGAAATAACATAATATAATACATTTTAAGTAGTGCTGTCCATAGTATATTTATCTATTATCTACATATAATAATAATAATAATAATAATAATAATAATAATAATAATAATAATAATAATGATAACAATATATTTCTAATTAATATCCACTTAGAGGATAAAATACTTTGCAATTACGCATACTATTAAATTAAGCTTCAAACTTGACAATTCCAATCAATGCAGGATAAAATGACATCCATAAACCAACCATAAAATTAGGGGGAAACAGAGAAAACTAAAGAGTGCAAGTTGCAAGTAGTGCAATATGCAAATCAACGTTAAAATCCACAGCTTTTATATTTTTTCAGTTTCAAGAATCTAAAAAAAAAGTGTTAATTCTCATCATTTGCATACATCCCTTTGTTCAGCTGACAGTGCGGAGTTGTACAGTATTGAGGACTCTGAGCTTTCTTCTCAGTGGTGCGGAGCCAGTGCTGTCTTAATACCAGCACTCAATCAATAACAGTGGGGAGACACGACAAGGACGACAAGATATTATCTGGCTCACACTCTGGGCTTCTGATTAAGCCTTCATCCCCACTCTGTCACACTGCGATGTGATTAATTTAATACCATTATGTTCTAATGACAGCCTGTCTGCAGGCACACTCACAGGCCCTGCCTTAGTCTCTGTCTGTGGCAGTTCATTCATACACACACACACACACACAGAGAGAGAAAAGGACATTCGCCATATACAGTACAGTACGCAGATATGCCCAAATGAATAATCCTCTGGGCTTCTTACTACTGATGACTTCAGATGCCACGAGCTTGGCGTGTGAGATTTGTTTTGATTCGCGGTGGATAACTGTACTGCTTCCAGATGCTGAGGTGCTTTTCCATACACTCGCATGCATATGTATATTTACGCTGAGCTAAGAAACCCCAATGCTATTTAGCAAACACGGTTCTGTGAAAGAAACCCGAGTTGCTTCTGCAAATTATTGACTGCATTTAAATATAATAATAATAATCTTTTTTTGCGCTTCTCATTTTATAGTTTAGTGATTAATGAGGCTGACAGCCGGGTGTAGCCTCAGGTGCCGAATGTGGCCAGAGCTCTCTGCTCCTTAATTATAATCATTTGAGAGGCCCTCTAATTTCTAGATGAATAATAGAAGGAGTGAGGTTACCTGGATCTCGGATATTTCGCTCTTGTGTAACTGACACTGTTATTTCACTCATTTAAAGGGGTAGCGCATCCAAAAATGACAATTCTGCCCTCATGTTCTCACTCTTAACTTGTTGCGAATCTGTTTGTGTTTCTGAACACAAAAGAACATATTTTGAAGAATACAGGAAGAAAAAAAATTAACAAAAGACTTACAGCATCTTCAATAGGTGAGTAGACTAAAAAACTCCTAAAGAATTTGCACACTCAATCAAAAAGACATGAGATGAAGAGACAAGAAATTTACTCATAATAAAAAAAGGGCAAAAATGTTGTTCATGTTGACCGTCCACTTGTTAACTCAAGACATATGGAATACTGTTTCTGGGTCCAAGTCACTTCTCATTTGAATTGAGAAAATATTTGTTTATGACCACCTTTTGGTCATTTCACACATTAAAGTGAAATTTATATAAAATCAGGGTGTACACAACAGTCTCTGTACTTGCTGCATCACAGACACCAATATTTTAACAAGTTATAATCACTTTCTGGCCATCATATATTAGGCATGGATATATATACAGTATTGCGAATATTGTGATTTTTAAAAGTATTACATCACTTTTTAAATGTCTATTATTACCATTTGTTGAGTCTCCCCATACAGTTTGATAGAGCGATTGGACCTGGAAGCCGCTTTGCGTGACATCACACTTAACTAGCAGATTGTTACCATGGTTAGCTTGGCACTGACAATGGTCAACATATGATTGAAATGCTCTTTTTTTATTCCAAGTAAATTGCTTGTCACTTCATCTCTCTTGTGTCTTTTTGAATTTTGAGAGCGTTCAG
The DNA here is from genome assembly GCA_903798035.1 of Danio albolineatus. NCBI lineage: Eukaryota > Metazoa > Chordata > Actinopteri > Cypriniformes > Danionidae > Danio > Danio albolineatus. Next base: position 3,352,916 of record CAIGQQ010033930.1, on the reverse strand, counting down.
ACTTTTTTTCAGTTGTTTCATTCTTTGAAAGAATGTTCAAAGCCATTGACTTCCATGGTATTTTTTTTTCTTATGATCTGTCCCAATGGTTACTCAAATGATCCAACATCTAACATTCTTCAAATGATCTTCTTTTATGTTCAAAATGTAATACTTTTTATATGTAAAGCACTCCAAGATGCTACTTTTATAAGTGTTATGTAAAATAACGTGTACTATTGTTCTAATAAATGTTGAGTAAATGTTGATTTTTGAGTGAACTTTCCCTGTAAAGACCACACTCAAACTCCTGCTTGTGCAGATCCCAAACATTGATTTGGAACAGCAGTTTTGTGGATGTGCGCATGCAGAATCAATTAATTCTGACTCACCAGGGGTGGCATCATGCCCTTGCTGGATGGGGGGATGACGACTCTCAAGTCTGGCTTGCGGCTGCCGATGCCCATGTTGCCCCCCGGTGGTGGCGGTGACTTCGCAGGCATGACTTTACCAAGTCCGTTCCCGCTGGGTGTACCCAGAAGCCCCGGCGAGCCCCTCGGGTTAACGAAGCCGTTTCCTGCTGAGACACACATAAGGGCGGAAAGCATCAAGGGATTGTGCTCTAATCGACCAATCCCCAACAGCCATCAGTTGATCGGACGACATGCCATTTCCCAGCTGCAGTCGTGGCATCTCATAGCACGCAACGTTAAGTGTTCCCGACCCTCTGGGAAAGTTGTAATAAGACTCTAGTAATTATCCCGCACATTTACGAAAATAAAACATAAATTTTGAAATTGATGAGCCTTTGGTTGGGTTGGTGTACAATGGCGTCAAAGCTGTCTTTGTGTGTCCCAGGATGAGGAAAGCAATTCAGTTTAACAAATGTAGTGTGACTTGAGCTCTTTAAGAAGGAATGGCTAAAGTCATTACAACTGAGTGCAGCCATTCACTGCTATCAAAGGCAATTAAAGTGCCATTTTGGAGAAGAAATCTAAAAACTTTGGTGGGGTGTCAACTGTAGGTTTACATCTGCTGAACTTTACCATCCCTAGTTTGAAAATCAACTACAGCTACTTTTATTTAGAACATTTTACAGCAAAACAAAAAAATATCAGCATGTTAAATGTTAGCACATGCTGCAGTGACCCAAAGAAAAGCACAATGAGAGGAAAACAAAGTCACCGAACGTCAGTCTGCAGAACATCAACAACAAATAGTAAAGGTTTGTGCGCAAACTATGTCATCACACGAGAACGAACAGGCTAATCCATCAAGTCTGCACCTGACTGACCTCGCACCCGTATACTATATATATTGCGGGTTTCTGGTTTCATGTGAACGTCATAGCTTTACAAAGATGTCTTTCTACCATCTGCTGGCCCACATTGTTAGCAAGTTCCTTCACACAACCATCTGAAATATTCTCTAACAATCATGGGTCATTTACCCGCACAATGTGTAACCTCCAAAGACAAACACAGGAATTACAATTGGCCGGCGTTCAAACCCAAAAGCACAATCACCCCTAAGGTCTCCAGTTGAATGTTTTCTCTGGTCGCTTTGAAAAAATGCTGAGCAACTAAACAACAACCACAAGGCAAACAAGTGCAATGTCTTCTGCTTTGGAGAAAAGGTCCATTTCATTTCCATTTGCTTGGAACTGTGCATACAGCAAAGTGCAATCTCATTTCCGTGTGTTTTTCTCTATAACAGAAGCTCGATTAAATGTTAGTCATGGTGCTTTTTCTGCCCCCACCCAATGCTCATTTCCTGTGGGGGCTTTCGGTTGGGACAGAGGGAAAGAGAGAGAAGGTCATCATCAGAGACGGATTTACTTTGTCTCTGGTGAGAGGGACACTTGAAAAAGTTAAGAAAAAAAAACTGTTGACAAACAGAAGACAATGTGACATCGGTTCATGTATCTTACATTGCTGTGAGAAATAACTGCACATATTTAAAGGTAAAGTATGAGACTTTAACAGAAAACCGGACTGGCATCTTAATAGGTTAAAAGCTATTTTTAAATAAATTAAATCACAATGGCGTAGTGGGTAGCATGTTCGGCTCACAGCAAGAAGGTCGCTGGTTCAAGCCCCGGCTGGGTCAGTTGGCATTTCTGTGTGGAGTTTGCATGTTCTCCCCATGGTCATGTGGGTTTCCTCCACAAGTCCATACTATACTGTACATGTGGTATAAGTGAATTGGGTTGGCTAAATTGTCTATAGCGTATGTGTGTGAATGAGTGTGTATGGATGTTTCCCAGAGATGGGTTGCAGCTGGAAGGGCATCCGCTGCGTAAAACATTTGCTGGATAAGTTGACGTTTCATTCCGCTGTGGCGACTCCAGATTAATAAAGGGACTAAGCCGAAAAGAAAATGAATGAATGAATTTTTTAGAATTAGGAAAGTTACTTTTTACGGCTTTTATAAAAATAAAAATATATATATATATTTTAAACAAGAAAGAAAGAAATGATTTCTGGCCATATAAAGCCCTTTTTTGCAGAAAATATTGTATTTGTATGGCCTGTAACATCTTGCGATCTAGCACAGTGAGTAACAAATGCTTAATAATTACAAAAACATCCATTTGAAAATGATCTTTATAAAAAAAGGCAGGAAATTATAGAATCACCTCATGCAATTCTCACAGTTTAACTTTTTTATAAAATATATTTTTATGGATTGAAATACGGTTGAAAGAAGTGATCAAAGTGACATTTAAACTAATGATGCTAGCACACAGCATGTTGATGGAAGTGCGCTATTCACCAGGTTACGTCTCAGTTGATTTACAAGAATCTGGATTGATAGTTGAAGCTAAATTTGCATCAGTTTTGTGTGCTCCACAAAACTCAATGAATATCACCCATCTATCTTGGATTGACAAACAAAAGCACATTTTTTGTGGGTTGTAATTAAAAACTTAAGCATGACAAATTGTCTGGGAACAATAAACACATTTCATGGAACTTGCCAAGTAGAACATTAACATTTATTCATTTTGCAGATGCTTTTATCCAAGGCATCACAAAATATGAAGACTAATTTATCAAAAGTATAAATCAATAAAGCACACTTTATTGTTATTAATGCTTATACTGATATTATTGACTATCTATTTATTTAGAAATGTATGTTCTGTGCAGTTTAATCTAAGCAAGCAATAGTGACTGTCATCCATTATAATGATTTATAGAAAACATCCAATAAAATGCCATTAATGGTAATAACTGCACTACATGTTACAAGGGTATCTTAAAAAGTCTTAAATTTACTAGAATATTGTGTTGTGTCCTAAATCTTTTAAAACAGGTCTTAATTTTCCTCTGTCCAAGTAAAGCTACTCAATCAATCCAACATCCATCCAATTCCCAACAATCCATCTTAATAAAGTCTTTTTTATATATATATATATTTTTTTTATTTACACTTTTTATTGCAAAGGGATACAATTTACAATAGCTGTATTTACAGCAGTTTCTCCAAAAT
>CAIGQQ010033930.1:3314097-3349042 GCA_903798035.1 Danio albolineatus | reverse complement strand
TATGTTGAAAAGAGTGTATACAACTAGTTTTTTTGTTTTGACAAGTATGTAGCTAAGGAATATTTACATTATTTTTTTATTTTTTTATTTTTTTGTCAACTTTAGAAATAAGTATTGGTGTCTAGTCCTGTAAGTCTAAAATTTCATTCATAATGGTCTTAAAGTCTTAGATTTGACTTGATGAAACCTGCAGAAACCATGGTCACACTGAAGACTTTCAGTGAAAAATTATCAACATTTTGAGCATATTAAAAATTATAATATAATTGGAATGTATACAATACAATTGCCAAGACTTATTTCTATTACAAAAAGCTGATCAAATGATAAATTCCGAATATGCATTATTGTAGAAAATACATATATTCATAATTTTAAAACTGCATGCAACAAATTCATTATGTAACTGCTTATTAACTTATTCTAATCGAGAAAAATGGTACTAATAAAAAAAAAACAAGTATGTGTGTGATTTAGCTTTTGCCTAGTACTGCAAATGTTTATTCGATTGACAGGAAATATATGACGAATATGCACGCTTGAGTGTGTGAATCTGAAGTGAGAGGGAGGCAAATATCTTGTAATTACTGTAAAAAAGCACAGCGGCAGCGCATTACTCTGATAACGATCAAAAGGAGGGAGGATGATATCATTAAGTTGAAATGCTCCCAATTTCTGAAAAAGGCGCCTGTTCTCCAAAAGGCGGAATGTGTAACTGAGGCCCTACTGAGACATAAGCTGCTCTGATTCGGAGCTGTAACCAGCATGCCCACCCCTCTCTCTCTTAAAAAGCCCCTCATTGAATCCTCTCATACCCAGCAGATTGAACCCGGTCTAAATGAACGCACAATACTGAAGAGTAATGCCTTATTACATCGCTGTCTCGAACAATACCGCTTACCCTCATAAAATAAGTCTCTCTCTCAGCTCTGAGTAATGCATGATCCTATGGGAGTGTGGTTACATAATGACCCGCTTTCACAAAACAAATCATTTGTTTCTTTTCAGAGCAAGGCTGATTTGATAAAAAGCACCAGATAAGTCCTAACCATTTATAAGTCGTCATTACCTTGAGCAACACGGTGTCTTCAAAGGGGCAAAGTATGCATGAATGAGGAAAGACTAATGGATTTCAGAATCAAAGCTTCGCCTCCCTAATAGATTAAGAGGAACAGAGTCCAAATTCTAATTATAGTCTTAATTAATGAGGCTGAACAGTACCTCTTTAACGGACGCAGCCATATTGTTTTGGCTCCGGAAATCGTGCACAGGAACAATATGAGCTGGGCGAGGAGTTCCAAGTGCTGGTGCCAAAACAAATCCAATTCATATTTAACTTGGAAAGCCCTTTTGTACAAAAAAATAAAATAAATATCACTTCAGTGCCTCAAGATATGGTGAAGTACCTGGCAGATAAATGCTTTTTAAACAAACACACAAACGGGGCTTGTAATAGTTCAGTATTAATGAAGAAAGCACATCGCAAATCAGAGATACGTGTTTTTAAAGGAGACACTTCAGATCAGCTGAAAAAAATATTAACATCAGTGCACACTTTGTCATACTCAATCTAAATTCTCAAAGATCGGCTCAGCGGATTGCTAATTGGTACTCATCAAAACACAACTGAAGTATTTCTGGAGTCATTACGTTTGCATCACTTCCTCTTTGTGCATGATCACGCATTGTGAACTTCAGCATAATCTGTAAAGCCGAGAGCTTGCTCTTGCCAGCTTCAACAAGGTGTCTTTAACACATCGTCTTGTAGTGCCAAATTTATTGCAGTGCACTAATTGAATGCGTTGGATCTGCTCTTCTAATGTATCAGCCACACCTCCGTGATCCCATGACGAAAACGCATCTAACTTTACAAGACTTCAAATTGTTTCGCTTTAAATTAAATTAAGACCGTTGCCAAACCAGCCACTTAGTTGCTGTTTGAACGTGCTGGAAACACAGCAATTTAGCTCGTTATTATGAGCAAGCACAAGGTCCTGACATGTGATTGTACTTGCCAGTTTTTTCCATTCTGAAGCATCTTAGACTGACTTTAGAAGTGTAGCTGTTAAGATGGAGATGGTCGAAAGATCTCTTGGCTCAAAGGAGACTGTGCACAAAGCATCAAGGACTATAGTTTACCTTTTGGAGCTGTGAGCTCTTCAAACCCTAAGTGGTTTGTGCTGGGCTGTCTCCATTCTTCCTTTACAGACACACACACACAAACACAGAACTTGCGCTTAAGGACAGGACAGATGCTGAAGTACGCTGGGACAACTGACAAAAAAAGAAATAAATCTGGAGAGTAGTGTCTGCAGGACTGATAATGCTCAGCTAGAGCTGTCAGTGGCTTCGTTCAGGCTTAGAATGTACGAAACTTCTGACTTTTCGAAAAAGGCAGGACAGTATACAACTTTTCAGCAAATACAACGGTAATATGGAAAATGTCTATTGTAATGCACAAGGTGTGTTTAGGTATACACTAAACTGTAAACGATTTAAATGAAAATGAGTCAATTTAGAGTTTATTTCACTTAGAAATGTCATATTACTTCTACAGATGTTTAAAATACGCGCATACACTACAGCATTTGACAATTATGATAATGAATCACTATAGTCATCCTAGATATATGTTATCATTTCAATACACATAATAAATAGATTATTCCTTCATTTTCTTTTCGGCTTAGTCCCTTTATTAATCAAGGGTCACCACAGCAAAATGAACTGCCAACTTATACAGCACGTGTTTTATGCAGCAGATGCCCTTCCAGCTGCAACTCAACAGTGGGAAACACTTATACACGCTTGCATTCACATACACTACGGCCAGTTTAGCTTATTCAATTCATCTGTACTGCATGTCTTTGGACAGGGTGAAACTGGAGCACCTGGAGGAAACCCACACAAACACGGGGAGAACATGCAAACTTCACACAGAAATGCCAACTGACCCAGTGAGTTTCAGGGTTCTGCCACTTCGGTCTTGTTAATTCTTGTTTTGGTGGCAGAGTCTGGACACTAGCCCAGTCTAGTCCTGCCTGTTGTCATTGTGTCTTTGTATTAGTGCCAATTGTGTGCGCGCTCCAATGAAGTGTGTTGGAGTCATCCTGTCCAGTGTCTAGTCCTGCCTTGCCAGCCCAGTTTTGGTGATGTTTTTTCCCCTATGGGGTAATTTCTGTTTGTTAATTTTTGTTTATTAAAAATTACATCTCATTTCTTGCATTCTGGAGTCCTGGCTTTTTCCCTTTACCCAAACCTTGACAGCTGGGGCTTGAATCAGCGAAATTATTGCTGTGAGGCGATCGTGCTAACCACTGTGCCACCGTGACATCCTAAATAAATTGTAATAATACATAATGTTAACACTTTAAGGTAAGGTTCTATTAGTTAATCCTAATATATTTACTAACATGAATAAACAATGAAAAATGTATTACAGTGTCAATTTTTTTTTGTTAAATAAATGAAAATGAAATTTTTAATGAATAAAAAATAAAGTTATTATTAGTTAATGTTAACTCAGAGTGCATGAACTAATGTTAAAAAGCACTCTGGATTTTAACAATTCATTAGTAAATGTTAAACTATGAGTATAAAATTCTGTTCATTCTTAGTTCATGTTAGTAAATACATTAACAAATGAAACCTTTTTGTATTTTTTTTATATAATTGGCTAAAACACATGATTGATTTAATTTAAATATAATGAAAATCATCATTTGGGAACATATTTTTAATCAGATCAAATCAGATTTTGTTTTTCATTTCGCATCAGTAGAAAAACAGTGCCAATGCTTTGTGAGTCAACAATGGAATTTGGGTAATTTGACAGAAACCGGGCCTTCTGTTCCCCGCAAAAAAAGTCAACAACACAAATAAAATCTGAAACGAAGACGATCCAAAAAGCAAACATTCATCTGGAGCCGTGCTGAGCTTCCATATCAGAGAGAACTCTGCGAGCAAACCAAGCCATTTTGTTTCACAGCGCTGATGATTCATCCTGACCTCCAGCAACTGCACATAGTTAGGTAACACCGAATTGCTCCGAAAGAGAAAGAATTGTGCTACAACACGAGCCTGATATTTCACAAACAAAAAGATTCATTTGCACCCCAGCTGGGCATGTCAACATGATGAAAAAGCTTGCTTTCCCTGAAGAGGAGAGCCGGTGTATGTGCTTGGATTAACGCTTGGATCCTCTTCACCATTCCTTTGGCTTAACTGGTGATGGGAGCATTCCTCTGAACTCATTCAGGCAATATGAGGTCGCTCTACACAGGGGAGAAGCGCGGAGGAAGCATTCCTGCAAGCTCTGATCTGAGATGTCCCTGCTCTCTCAGTGCCTTCTGCTTGTGAAAAATCAGAAGTATGCAAGGAATGGCCATCTGACAGGAGCGCTGAAGTGGTTCCTCTCCAAGGCAGCCATGCTGGTCGAGGCTGTTTGGAACAAACAACAGCTGCACTATGCGATCAGAGAGCCAGAAGCTGTACTATGTGACCACAGAGCCAAAGGCCTGAGACCTCTGGGCACACGCGCTTCGCCACACCCCATAATGCCTCTGTCAACTAAGCAGTGCCTTAAATACTCTGGTTTGGGCTCTGGTGTACACTGCAAAACATTAAATAAAATTATAAAATCAATAAGTCATGACTACAGATGCTTTTATGTTATTTAACATTATTAAATTATTATTGTTTTTTTTTAAGTTACACAATGTGTTTAATATAATGTATTACATTGATTCAACTTTAAAAATAGGCAGTGTTTTACAACGTAGCAGTACAGATAAAGAAAGTAAATACATTTTAGTTACACTGTAAATGGGTAAACTGCATAATACTAAAGAATATTAAAGGGATTTACAGTACAAATAACATGTATATGCATTATACATATGACCAAGGTATTTACTCTCCCTCAAGTGGTTCCAATTGTTTATCAGTTTCTTTAATTCTACGGAACACAAATAAAGATATGTTGACGAATGTTGGAAACTGGTAGCCATTTACTCATATTGTAAGAAAAGATACCATGGAACTATATAATTACTATAACTAATAAAATATAATTAACATAACGGTCACACTTTACAATAAGGTTCAGTAGGTAATGTTAATTAATAAATTTACTAACATGAACAAACAATGAACAATACATTTACTACAGTATTTGTTCATGTTAGTTAACGTTAGTTAATGTAAATACAGTTGTTCATTGTTAGTTCATGTTTAATCGTGATGCATTAACTAATGTTAACAAGCATGGACTTGGATGTTAATAAATATTATTTATTAACATCCAAGTATTAGTAAATGTTGAATTATGATTAATAAATGCTGTACAAGTGTTGTTCATGATTAGTTCATGTTAGTAAATGCATTAACTAATGAAAACTATATAAAACTATATTTTATAAATACAATGGAAGTCAAGAGTGACCAGTTTACAGAATTCTTCAAAGTATAATCTCTTGTGATCAATAGAAGACAGAAACTCAGATATGTTTGAAACAAGTGAAAGGTGAGTAAATGATGACAGAAATTAAAAATACAATTTATTTAATATTATTTTTATTATTATTATTATCAACATATCTAAGCATTCATACATTTCTCCCCCAAAGTCAACACCAGTGATGCATTCTTGCATTAGTGATGATAGAAAAGATGGCAGTGTTCCCATGGGTGGCACAGGGCGCAGACCCTGCATACATTCACACAATCCATTTCTCTATCACTCATCGCAACAGTTTCACGGGACTACGCTCCTGCTCTTTCCAAGCTGTACTTCGCTTCCCCCTCTCACTTCTGCTGCTATCTGTGCCTAAGGGAATATGTCTTTGCATCGGCTTGAAGTCAAAAATGGAAGATTTATTTTAGTATTATACAGTACAAGTCAAAATCATCAAATCAAATGATCACATTAACTTAATATGCTCCCCAAATATATGGCTTTTCATAGATTCCTACCCTTATATAACAAAGAAACTGACTAAATTGCCATTCAGTGTAACAAAACTTTACATTAAATAATAATAACAATTACTATAGTAATAATCATAATAATGGATTATTTTTGTTGTAATAATAAAATGTACTCAAGATATTTAGACCAAGAGTCATTTGATAACATTATTACTCTAAAGGATCACAATACAGTCCCGAAATACTCATTTATTTTTTACATTTTTGCCACGTTTTAATTGAAATATAATACAATTTGTCTACGTTTTTAAAACAAATACAGACCATAAAAAGTATTTTACCCTTATATACAGTATTTTACCCTTATATACAGTACACTGTAAATGTACTGCATAAGTGACCCTGATTTATAATATAACATTATTTCACATATATTTTGACATTTTATTTTTACAAAAGATATTTCCAACACTGAAGTTTCTGCATTTTAAAATAATTTATTTGTACATAAAATCTGTTTTGTCAGTTTAACCGAATGAAAACCCCCAAAATGAAGCCTCTGCCCCACATACACTCACCGGCCACTTTATTAGGTACACATGTCTAACTGCTCTTTAAAGTAAATTTCTAATCACACGGCAGCAACTTAATGCATTTAGGCATGTAAACATAGTCAATATCATCTGCTGTAGTTCAAACCAAGCATCAGAATGGGGAAAGAAAGTGATTTAAGTGATTTTGAATGTGGCATAGTTGTTGGTGCTAGACGGGCTGGTCTGAGTATTTCAGAAACTGCTGATCTACTGGGATTTTCACACCCAACCATCTCTATGGTTTACCGAGAACGATCAGAAAAAGTGAAAATATCCAGTGAGCGGATGTTCTGTGGGCTCAAATGCTTTGTTGATGCCAGAGGTCAGAGGAGAATGGCCAGAATGGTTCAAGCTGACAAAAAGGCAACTGTAACTCAAATATCCACTCGTTACAACCGTGGTATGCAGAAGAGCATCTCTGAACGCACAACACATTGTAGCTTGAGGCGGATGGGCTACAGTAGCAGAAGACCACACCGGGTGCCACTCCAGTATGCTAGGCTCACCAGGCTCACCAAAATTGGACAATTTGTCATCAACAGCATGAAAGCATAGATCCATCCTCCCTGGTGGTGGTGTGGTGTGAGGGATATTTTCTTGGCACACTTTAGGCCCATTAGTACCAATTTAAAATTGTGTGAATGCCACAGCCTACCTAATTATTGTTGCTGACCATGCCCAACCCAGTACTAGTAAGGTGTACCTAATAAAGTGGCCAGTAAGTGTACATTAACATACTGTATACAAACGCACACACTGTATAATAACTGTATATTTTTTACATTTGAAAAAAAAAATACTTTAGATACTATTGAATTTATCTTGAATATTTATATATTTTTTCATTCAATTGTTGTGTATTCATTTGAATGTCTTTATAATCACTTTTCAAACTGTTTTTGCTTTGTTTTGTGTTTTTAATCACAGCATTTTGTGCCAAATCCTGATGGTATCATTAATCCTCATGTAAAAAAAAAATCCTTCAAAATATTGAATTCCATTATTGAAAGCTGTACACATTTGTTCCACTATGATATAGCTCTAACAGGCTAAGCTCCGGGTGTCATTTATATCTGGCGACATCCTTGTTTCAAATCTCTCAATATTGATTTTTAAGCGATACTCTGAACTACAGTCGCAAAGGGACTATGTTAGTGGGGACTGGCTCATAAATGTCTGACAATTATTAAAAGACTGATGAGAGGCAACGGGTGCATAATAGCGATGAATTCGGCTCCATGTTACTGAAAAAGTACTCAGAGGTATTCATTACCAAAGGCTCGGAGTGTTATACTGCACATGATCTCACAGGACACTCAAATGCCAATATTATCTCCCGCTGTGTACATTCAATCAAGTGAGTCTCGGACACTTAGCACTCAGTAAGCGCATGTGTATGTGTGTTTGGTTTAGTTGGTGAAAAGATGGTTAAATACCACCTGTCTCTGCCTCTCATCGCCATAAAGCTTATGACAGGTTGCCTGGTCATTGTGCAGTCAACAGTCTTAGAGGGATGTCATGATCCGAATGCTTGCAGGGTTCTGCTGGGTCAGGCATTTAGCAGGCTTACGCCAGCCGTATAAGGACCGCCACAGTACCAGGAAAACAGATGCACCTGTCAATAGGGGGAAGGAAACTCGAGGGGGCCGGGAGGGAAGGCAGGGATGGAAGCAGGGGGTCGAGGCCTTAAAGGAAATGCTGAGTTTATTTACCTGCCTGTCTGAATCAGCTGCTGGAATACGGTTAACTATTTCAGACCCACAGACAAATAGGAAGGTCTTACTGAGCTCCAGCTAATGTGCACCTGTCTAATGTACCTTGTTTACTTTTAAGGACTCCATGGAGTTTATGGAAGATTGTTCTTAAAGAGACAGTTCGCCCAAAAATGAAATTATATAGTTTACCTACACACAGGGCATGGAAGATGTAGGTCACTTTATTGTTTAGATGTTTTATTCAGTAACATATTAAAGAAGAACGTTTTAGCTTACTCTGAGGTATAATGCAAGTCAATGGTCACCCGTTTTTGAGATAAAGAATAAACTCATACAAAGTCAAGTTCAAATCAATCCCTGTGGATCCAGATGATACACTGAGGTCTAATGTAGCTTATATATATATATATATTTTTTTTTTTTTTAGGGGGGGATGAAGAGCGATGGGGTTAACTACTGTATCTCATTCATTTTGGAAACAATGTGAAGCATTTGCAAAAATGAAGCATTTACAATACATGAACATGTAAAAATAACTTGATGAAAATAAACTTCATTTATTTATTAAAAATAAATGAAAAAAACAAGGAAACAGTAGTTCCAAATATCATGTCAATGTGTGAAGGGTGATGAGATTATCTTTTTTATGAAATCATAATACATCTTTCCTAAAATCTCTTCAGTTTGAGTGATAGTAGTAGGCTTCTGCCATACAAAAATACCTAAATCAATTGGTATTGATTGATCATGGAACCTTTTGGGGAACATCCAATCAAATTTTGACATGGTTTGGCTTGGAATTAGTGAAAGACTGGACTAACTGAAAAGTAGTAATGAACCAGTGAAGATTTCCACATTAAAAAGTAGTTGAATTCTCAGAGCCATCTGATAATCGCACCTCTGTATATTCTACTACTGATTAAAATTACTATTGATTAAGGCTACCTAGCAGAATGACAGAAGCCTACTACCAGCATTCAGCAATGAAGACATTTTAGAATTAATAAAAGGGGAAAACATTTTTGTTCATAAATTTGGACATTAAAAATAGATTTAAAAACGGGACATTTGGTCCCCCTACCACACCTCCATGTGTGCATACTTTCTTAACTGCTGTTTTTATTTTATCTTATTCAGAGGAAAGCGCACAGCATTAGCAATTCAAATATACTTCCAGCTTAGTTGGAAACAACAAAGTTCATTGATAGAACTACTGCTCAGGTATTTCAACATCTCTTCACTATAATTAAAGGTCCCATTAAATTAAAATAAAGGGGTTTTGTAGATCCTATTATCAGTCTGGTAGTTTTAAGGATATCTATAAGCTAGTGTGCCCAAAACATTTACATTTCACATCACCTCATAATTCAGTTTCTCATCAAATCTTGACCAATCAAATGCTCTCTAGTATCTGACACGCCCCGCCCCTTTCAAAACACTTCTCATTTGATGCGTTTGAGCTCAGCCACTCTTACTGGCAGAGCTGTGATAAAAACGAAATACTATTGGTTATTTTTTAAAAGGGGAGGAGCTACTCTATGTTCCACCTTCTCTTCATTTTTTAGTTAAGATTATTCCAAACATCGAATAAAAAAACAACTAAAATAACAAATAACAAGCCAAACTTTGCTTTGTTTAAAATAATGTCCCACAAGTTTGTTCTTAATTTTCATTGTCAATATATTGGTGCTTCAATAAGGATCATTTTCTACATTTTCCATGAAAAAACAAAAACAATATTAGGGTCAGAGGAACGTGAGCATGAATCTCAAGACTTGTTGTTCCAGCAGTCATGCTCTTGTGCTCGGCTGCTTTGTAATGTTGAAAAAGTAGCCCTGGTCCACCGGTGACATAGACAGAGCGGCCCACTGGAGAATGGAGGCAACCCTTGTATTTGTAACTGTCAGGAAGAAACAGTTGGACACATGACCTTGTGTGCGTCCTTGGTGACTTGACAGTGTGTGTACACACGAGCAGCAGGGCAGAGACGCTCACAGCTGCCGCCATTTTCCATCATCACATGACTGTTTACACCCGCTCTATCAAACGCCCGAGCCCACAGCTCAGCACTGGCACAACTTAGCGCTCCTCCATCTGGGTGGAAAAACGCAGCTCAGAGGCCCGTGACACAACCTCTGAGGCTTTCTGTGAATGATAATTGTAATATGCTAATACTTTTTTCATGAGAAGCCATAGAAAAACCCTTGATAATATCCTTCTGATGTCCTCATAAAGGGCAGAGTCACTTCAACATCCATCACTGGCTCATAACGCTTTGGCCTAGATTTCCAAATATCAAGAGAGAGAAGGGGGTGGTGTGCTCTACTGTAACATGCCAGTTATACTCTAAGTAGAGAAGAAGTGACTGAGGGAGACCCGCTTATCTGATCGCAGGGTTAAAGACGCTGCTGCTCCTTTAAGATGAAGAAAGAGGGCGGCATACTGTTTACAGCACTGAGAAAAAGTCTTTGGCTACTATTTTAACCTAAAAAATGTCCAAAAGTAAATTATTTCTTTCTTTTGGTGTAACAGAAATAACAGATTACATTTCCTAGCATTAGTTTTGCTATTAATTGTAATAATGCAGTAAGATTTTTGTGTCTGACAGCAACCAGTGCTCCATACAGAGATCCAATCTCACTATTGTCCAGACCACTATGAAAAACAAAGAAATGTAACAAACTGAGACTGAGTAAATCCAGAAGATCTGGGGAACATCTACAAGACACTTCTCTAAGAACCCTACCTAAGTGTATCTATACTAATAGATCTTTAAATGAACAGGAAGTACTTTGAACACTTGGGAGTATTCCTATTCATAAAATTTATTTTAATTGATGAAGTTGTACTTTCTCAAAACTTTAATATCTTTATAAAATCACAATATATTATTCTATATTGGTAACACTTTATTTCAATGGTCTATTTGAGTATTAGTAGACTGTCAACTTAATATCTGTTGATACAGACATTCAACAGACATTTAACTGACTATAAGAAACTTTGCAGGTACATGTCAACTTACACTAACCCTACCCCTAACCCCAACCTAACAGTCTACTTATAATCTAATGAGAATTAGTTGCAATGTAACATAAATTCAACAAACGGACCATCAAAATAAAGTGTGACCTTTATATTATCTACATATCACTCACTTCTGTGTGGAGTTTGCATGTTCTCCCCGTGTTTGCGTGGGTAAGCTAAATTGCTAAGCTAAATTGTCCGTAGTATATGTGTGTAAATGAGTGTGTATGGGTGTTTCCCAGTGATGGGTTGCAGCTGGAAGGGCATCTGCTGCGCAAAACATGTGCTGGATAAGTTGGTAGTTCATTCTTCATTCTACCCTTGATTAAGGAACTAAGGAACTAAGGAACAAACGAATGAAAATAAAATAAAATTATAGATTTCATTTAGTTAGGAAAAGTTGATCGATACAGTAAATACATTTTATTTTAAAGCACCCTCACACAAATGCCTTATTCAGTACTATAGTTTTACAGATAGTTTTCCTGAAATTTCTTAGAGATGTTCCACAGTTCTTCAGGATTAAGAATTTATTTAGTTATTGATCATTGATCATCTAGATCAGGGGTGGGCAAACCTGGTCCTGGAGGGCCGGTGTCCTGCACGGTTTAGCTCCAACTCTAATCAAACACACCTGCTTATAGATTTCTACAGATCTTGAAGACACTGATTAGCATGTTTGGGTGTGTTTGATTAGAGATGGAGCTAAACTGTGCAGGACACTGGCCCTCCAGGACCGAGTTTGCCCACCCCTGATCTAGATTATTACAAAACTATGTTTGGAAATGTAAACTGATATTTTATAATGAAGCACTACACCAAAAAAAACCTGAAATAACTGACTTAAAAAAAAAAAAAATTGTTGTTGGTAGAAATACTAGTGGCCTTGGATTTTTACACAGCACTGCACATCCTAGAAAGCCATCTTCACTTCATCAGCCATATCAATCATATTAAAAAACAGGAGTCAAATTCAAAAACCCCAGCAAAGCAAAGCATCTATTGACACAGGCGCTGATGCAGTCACCCCAGAGGACCTACCCGCGGGGGTGGAGTCGACACCGCTCGGCACTGTGAGCTCCGTGAGGGTACGCAGCATGTCACCTAATGAGATGCACAAAATGAGATGATTAACCATCTGCATCTTTTTATCTCCGAGTGTGTGGGTACATGTGTGTGACAGGCCAGCCTTCACACGCAGCGTTCTGCTCCCCTTAGCGTGTCAAACACATTTTAATGTTGCTGAATTTTAAAGAGTCAAACTGTTAACCTGCTAAAGCAAGAATCACTATTGCTCACACTCTGGATGAGAGCAAACAAATCACTTAATTCTAAGCATTCAAATTTGGTGTGAATTGTACTGCACTATGTTTGTGCTACAGACCAAAATGGTCTCTCAAATTGTGTTCTGAAACTACAAGTGAAAACTGATATTTAAGTTATTTAGATATGTACTTTTAGAGGTTATTTAACATATCTTCAATGTAACTTGTGTAATTTGATGATGTACAAATGTTTCCTCTGAAAAGAAGTTATGTTGGCAAACTTTTATTATTATTTCCCCCCTCATAAGTAAAGGGTTTAAATGTTGGAGAAGGGATTGTTCTGTAAAAAAAATAAAGTTTTAAAATTCATAATAAAAGGTTTTTTTTTTTTAAATGTGTTGATATTATACTTAAAGCCCCATTTACATATGGTATTTAGATAAATTATTCGTGAATCGGATCACAAGTAGATGGCACTATTTTGGTGTAAATGTGGTCTAAAATGTTTTGAGCGTTTCCACTTTCAACCATTTTCAAAAGTAGTCAAAAGGGCATTGGTTCAAGAGGCATTTGTTGAGCTTTAGTAGTGTATTCAGTCTGTCTACTGACCTAGCATGTGAGCCTTTTGGGACATGTTGTGAGAAAGCACACCAAAACAAGGCATTCTTACAAAACACACAGTTAACTATCAAGGGCATAGCTGCCATCACAACTTTAGCAACAGCATAACAACCATTTAGAACACCTCAGAAACTGCAGTGCAAAGCCTTACCAACTATCCACAACTCCCTAATATCATGGGGGCAGCTTCTATATCATTTATATGTTCTTTATATTACTAGTTATATATTATATACATTTATGCAACAGTTCTGTCTGGTTCTCCAATCTGATTATGTTCTGCAATATCAGCTCTTGTACAGCTTCCTCAACCTTCTGTATTACTTCGTCCACATAGTGACAGCAGATCAAAACACTCACTACACTTTGACAAATATTGCAGCTATTGGACAACATAATGTACTTTTGTTTTTTTTTTAATCAAGAATGTAGGTTTAGATTGCAACTATGCAGTTTATTTATAAATATTTATAAAATATTTATAAATTCAGAGATATAGCGTGTCTGCATCCATCAGCCTGTCATACTGAGCAGAGCAAAGACGTTGTCCATTCACAAGTTGGCGACAGAGATGGCATAATACACCCTTAGAGGAGAAAAATTCAGCGTAAAACTACTAAATACAGCTGATCAAACATTATAAATTTGGTGGGTGATCTCTCTATTTTATGCTGCTGTTTTGTATTTAGCTAATTATAACTTAATTATAGGCCTATTTCAAATCTTCCATTTATGTCTAAAATACTAGAAAAAGTTGTTTCTGCCCAATTATGCTCCTTTCTGCAGATGAACAATGTTTTTGAGGTGTTCCAGTCAGGTTTCAGGCCTCATCACAGTACAGAAACTGCATTAGTGAAAATAACCAACGATTTACTCTTAGCTGCTGACCAAGGGTGCATCTCGCTGTTAGTCCTGCTAGATCTTAGTGCCGCATTTGACACTATTGACCACAATATCCTCAAAGATCGCTTAAACTCTACAGGTGTCCAGGGAACGGCTTTACAATGGTTCAAGTCATACTTGATTAATCGTTACCAGTTTGTAAATATTAATGGACAACCTTCACAAGTCAGGCCAGTAAAGTATGGGGTGCCTCAAGGATCAGTTTTAGGCCCTTTGCTGTTTACAATATACATGCTGCCCCTGGGAGACATTATAAGAAGACACGGGATCAGCTTTCACTGTTATGCAGATGATACTCAATTATATATTTCTACTAAACCTGACGAGACGTCTAAACTGTCTAAACTTACTGAGTGTATTAAAGATGTTAAAGACTGGATGACCAACAACTTCCTTCACTTAAACTCAGACAAAACTGAACTATTACTAATAGGACCTAAATTCTGTACACGGCAGATCTCACAATTCGACCTGCAACTATAGAGATATAGAGTTGGCATTAGCTCTACTGTAAATAATCTGGGTGTCATATTAAACAGCATAAATATATACATATATACATATATTTATATACATATAAATATATATATATATATATAAATCAAATATGAATCAAGTAGAATAGTAAATACTTTAATAAAATGTCCTGATGTTCAAACATATAAAAAAGACTTTATATACAAATGTTTTCATATTTGTAAAAAAATTTTAAAAATGCAAAAAAAAAAACATGTCATAAAGAAATGGAAAAAAGCGGTATGTTGTTTACTATAAAAATAGTAAATTTTCTGTATCACACAATTTAAATAATTAAAGAAAAACAACATTTGATTTTAAAGGGTAAAACTGATTAACAACGACACTGAATTATTGTTTTTATATATATTTTAAAATGCACAGAGGTCAATATGCAGTATAAAGTTCAGTATTGGCTTCTGGCCAGGTTCTCTTTAGTTTTAGTTTCAGTTTTACTTCAAAGGTGTTCAAAAGTAGAAAAAACATTCACAGAAATGAACAAACTATAACTTACTGCAAATATATATATATATATAAAAAATGTGATTATCCAAAAATCTGCACCCCAAAGTCAGTTACACAAGATAATCTCAATCAAATTTCGCCATAATGATTTCAAGCCGCATTTGTACTGTCGAGCAAAGCCTCCAGAGAGCGTATGCTGGCCTGTGGAGGGAGAGTGTTGTTTGGGTATTGCTGAGGTCAGTAATGGGTGTTGTTGGAACATCAAACATGATTTTGCAGCGATGCAACGTGTAGCAGTGTTTTTGCACTCTACTACGATCATGCCTCCCTCCTACATAGCAACAGAGATAAAAGGATGACTAATGTGTCCAGTGCAGAAAAACATGCATTTAACACTCGTGTCATAACTTGAAGACGTATAAGGCACACAAGGGCCAAATGCAAAACAGCTATTTATGGATTTCCAGGTTGCAAGGTTCCTCATCAAGGATTAGGATCCATCGTTTTCATCTACTGTCGCAAGAGCATGTTTATGAAATGCATTTACATGTACCGACAGTCGTTCTGTGCTCTATTTATCAGCGTGTCTGTCTGCCTGTCTCCCGTTATTCACACTAGGGCTGGTGCGGCCCAGTCACAGAGCCCACTGCTGTCAGACCAGCTTAAAGATCAGATGGTATTAAAGCCTGCTGTCGTCATGGAGACCACTTCCAGGAGACTACTAATTGATCTCACTTCCGCTCCACTCGTGCTTGTGCTGAGAAGGTGTGAAACACAAAGCATAACAAGAAACATATAGATGTCTGCGCATAGCAGCTGGGAAACAACATTACAGCCCCATTATTACAGATCGCTCAATGTGAGAAGTAGAAAAACAACATCTGTGTTGAATTTCCAAAGCAAAGCAATAAGACGGAAAACACATCTCTTTATATATAAGCCATTTCAAATCCTAGAATCCCATGACGGTGCAGATCCTGCCCCACTTTTGCTTTGAAAACTAGGGCTGAACGATTAATTGCATTAGCAATAATACTGCAAAAACACACATTTTAAAAGGCAATTGCCATAATATATGAGTAAATCAGACTGAAGAGAAAATATCAGGGGACGGACATATGTTTTAGGATTTTGATGGGATTTGCTTTGCACTTGTACTTTCGCTTTTGAACTTCATGGCATAATGTCGCCATCTATTGGCAGTGTGTGAAGCTCTCCAGAATTCACAGTACGCTTTGCTTTTTAACACAGCCACATGATTGCTGAAATTCACCAATATTTTTTTTTTCGAGACGAATTGAAAACCTCTCAACTTTTCAGAATGTCGCAAACGTACCACACATTACATGACAACAACCAACCAATCAGCTTCACACTTCGTACAGATTATTCACATTTCAGTAACGGTAGACTAATAACCTGAAACAAGTTCAGAGCAGCCAAACACTATTTGGCTTTTCAGTATTCTTCATGAATAAAACTTATATCAGAACTGTAACTCAGTTGTGGTTTCACTGAGAGAGCAGCTGATGGCTGCTTAGCAATGACAGACGCCGTAAAATTGGCAAAGGAAGTGGCATACCTCACATTTCCCCACAGTTTTAGACGCAATATATGAATGGCCCTTAATTGTGTAAACTGCTAAATTTTCAACTAATTAAACTGAAAGTTCTATTGAGTAATTATGTTTTCATTCTGTGTGGCCAAACATGAAATATTACTGGTTACTATCGCATTACTGGTTAAATAATATCGCAATCCAATCATTTCCTAAAATCGTTCAGGTTTAGTGGGAGGAATGAATATTGAGGGAGTTGCACTCACCTGTGCTGCCTGTGCTGGGGGGTCTCTGTGGGGGCACTACGCTTCTATGCATTGAACCCTGAGGTGGAGACAGCATGGCACCGTCACTCAGAGAAGCAGCGGCGGCGGCCGACAGGCTCTGGCTGCTCAGAGAAGCCCCGGGGTTGTAGGACATGGCGTTGGGGTTCGTCACTGGCACAGCCACATGCATGGAGAAGTTTTGCGGGGGCAAGGCCGTCGGCTGGAAGAGAATCACACACAAATATGGCTTCATGTGGGAGGCATCTAAGACTCTTTAAGCTGACATTTCATCTGAAAAATCCCAGTATCAAAATTGACATTCACACAGATAACTGAAGCATAACATGAAACGTTACGATTAGAAAACGGTGGTGCAGCGCTCAAATTCATTTAGCCTGGATATTCAGGTAGAGTGGACCGTAATGGTGAGCTGCACATATCTTCAGGCCTCTACCAGGAGTGAAAGATGACCCCTGAGCTTTGGTGCTTTTATCAGACAATGGAGGAAAACAGGAGATAGATTGCCGGGTGGAAAAAATGTAATCTCAGGAGGGAGATCTCTGGATCACCTTGGGCTGTCCAAGAAAGCCCGGCGTAAAGTGAGAAATACTCTTGGAAAACAATTCTCCTATTGGGAGTCATTTTCACTGTGCTCGGAACACCAATTTTGACCCAGGTTCAATACATAAAACAACATGTTGAGATGAGATTTATTACGAAGGCATGCAAATTTGGGAAACATCCTGAAATAGCTCTCCAGGTCAAGTATGGCTACAGCCAGCACTGCACTCGGCTGCTTTTATGGAACAAAACAAATAAAACACACAAAGACATTTTTGGTTTAAAATTCAGTGTAAATAGGAGGAGAAAATAGGTGAAATAACCATAAGTAGTAAATCAATAGGCAGTGCATTGCTGACTAACCATAGCGTTATCCAGAGTGAGTGTGAGCAGGGACGATGTGAGGCCACTCCATTCACTTAATAGTGCAGCGAGCCAGTTAGTGAGAATATTAGTGTGTTAATGACACAAAGAACTCGAGCTTTGTTCATGTTCATTCGGTGCAGTGAAAACAATAGTCTGGCACCCACTATCGGTGTAGAATGTTATGGTCACCACCCAATAAGATCACTATTGTCTCAAATCTTTTTTAAAATGCTTGCAGAAAAAAAATCGTGATTAAAAACCCCCAGATTTATTTGTTACTAGCTTGAACTTGAAAATGGTTCAGCTATTTGATTGTGCTGGGATTCTGGGCTCTGGCAGGAGTAAGGAAATTGTCCTGGGACATGAACAATACAAACTCAGGTGTTGCCTCCCACCAGAAAGACAGAGACTAAAAGAAATCGGTTTAAATGAGTGGAGGGGAAAAAAGGCAAGATAGTCTCTCCATCTTTATACAGTGGCAAATCTTCTCCATCACAAGACCTGGACAGAGAACGGCACTGAGAGAAAAGATTCAATTTCCAGATCTGTTGGGGAGAGTGCTGGGAAGAACACATCAATTACCTCAACCAATGAATCTGTCAGTACTCTAGCTAGGTGGACATTGAGGCATTTCCCCTGAAAGAAATATTACATCATTGCTTAAGCTAAAGCTTATTTGGGTTTATTTAAATTGTTTATTTATTTTAATACAGTAGGATCCAAAATATCACACTGAAAATCTTTTGAATGCACAAAATGTGCAAATAAACAAAAGATTGCGTAGCACTTATGTTTATACTACAAAATCTCAACCGTCAAAAAGCGCCTCTTATTATGAATCAAAAGGGGGAGGTTTAATGATTCCAAACAATGTGATCTTATTAGTGTGAGCGAAAAAGGCTGCAAATTAATGAGAAAAAAAGTGCACTTCCAATGGAAAAAAAAAACGAAAAAACTAAGAGTATGCTTTAAAAACAAAAAGTCCGTAACTGTTGACAGAGGTTGCAGGGTGAGGCAATGAAAAAAGGGGGGGAAGGGGGAGTATCCTTTCTGCCAAAAAGCCAAGCAAAAACATTTCATTTACTTACGATTTTATGATTTCGCATCATATTATCAAACTCTTCATTAATTTTTTTATATTTTTCTTCTGTGTGAGGGGTGAGGACATATGAGGCGTCAGGATCCGGGCTATCACAGCCTCTGTGTTCTTTCTTGTTAAGCGCCTGTAGTAAACATCAACATAAAAAGAGGGATCAACACAAAAAGGCAGGGAGGAAGCAGTACTTACACCACAGCGCTTGTACATTAAATCACTCTCTTCGTTTAGTTTGCCGAAACGGTCGTCCATGAGGGGACTGTGACCGAAACAGTCATCTGGATCGGGACTGGCACAGTCATTATGGCCTTTGTTTCTTAATTTCTGAAAATGAAATTGGAAAATTCACACATTCATAGACACATGTAAACCCTGTCACATCTGTAAATCGTTGGCTTCATTTATACAGTGAAAGCAAGTGATTGGTTAGCAAATACAACAAATAAGCAAAAGAAGAACATTTGGATAAAATGCATAATTCACAGAATTGAATAAACTCATACATTTACTGAACTCTGCTACCATTGCAGTCTGCTTAGTGAACACAGAAGAGCTGCGATCAGGATGTTGAAATTGCACTGGTAACAGTTCAATGGATAATTTGGCAAATACATTAGGAGCTAATACGCTGATGGTTGCACCATGCCTATTGCATTAGCCCCCGGGGAGGAAATTGAATTGTCACTCCTTATCCTTTCCCTTAAAAACATTAGGTTGGGGAAAAAAACGACTCGTCTTTTCTCTCTCTCTCTCTCTCACTCTCCTCTTTGCTCTCATTCTTAGGAACATACATCTCCCTCAGCATGTGTGTGTTGCGATGCATATTTCATTATCGTTCAGTTATCATAAGCCACCCAGCTGGAAGACACACACACATAAGAGGATCCCACAGTGCATTGCTTTAGAAGCTCTCTCGCTGTAATTCAGCACACCTGCCACTCACGGAAGCCTATCAAAGTAAAAGCAATGTACAAATTGAACGGATTATCATATCCGGTCACTAACATTTATTTAAGTGTGGAGACGACTGATTATTTTAAGAGCAAAGTGCAAAAGGGCACAGCATCTGGTGTAATAATAGCCATTTTAACCTATGGGAGCTGAAGCTTTTTAGTAGTTTTAATAAAGTCTGCATTTCTTTTGTCAGTGGGGAGTTGTTAACATTATGTTAAACCTGCAAAATGAATTCTAAAATTTGTTCATTTTTAAAAAGCTGTTCATAGTTGGTCTTTAAATATTTTTGAGCATAAAATGCATCATCACAATGAACAATTTATCATATTATTAAGTATTATTGTATATTATATACTTTTACTAGATGTAGAATAAGTCTATGATGTCTCTAGAGTGTGTATGTGAAGTTTCAGTACAAAATACTTCAGAAATAATAGTTTATAGCTATTTAAAACTGCCCCCTTTAAGGCTTAGATCTTAAGTGTTTCATTTACTGTTGCTTTAAATTCAAATGAGATTGTGCACCCAGCTCTCTTTTCAAAAGAGGGTGGAGCTACAAATGCGTATGTGTCAGAATAGTGGCAGATTCAAAAACAAGACTAATGCTAATGATGAAGAGACTGTCACTAATGCGAGGGACTTTCCCCTTCTGATGGCATGTACAAAGAAGATTGTCAAGTGTTTCTGATGTGTTTTTCTGAAGTATGATTATAAAAAAAATTTACCATTAGAACTGTGCTTAAATAGGCATGGGACGATAACCGTTTTCAAGGTATACTGCAGTTTGGAAAAGTCAAGGTTTTCATACCGCCAAAATGTTCTGCTATACCGTTCCTAAGGTATGTGTAAGATTTTTTTATTTACATTTTTTTGTTTTTTAGCTGTAAATTGTAAAGACATCTGTGTTTTTAAAACAAATGAAGACCACAGAAGTCAAGGATTCACTTGAATTATGTAACCTGATATGTTTTTTTTTAAAAATGTTTCTCAAAATAAAATATATTGTGTTCAAAGGGGAAAAAGGTTTTGTTTTTTACCCACACATTTTAAAAAGAATATATTTTAGAGCAGTAAACACAATACAGTCATACCGTGAAACCGTAATATTTTTATCCAAGGTTATCATACCGTCAGTGTCTTATACCAGCCCATGCCTATGCTTAAACCCTTTAAACTTTGTGAATATTTACTCACCCAGAGTTTCTTTTTCTCTGATGAACACAGAAGATGTTTTTAAAAACATATTGTAAACTGGTATTCATTGACAACCATGAGAGTAAAAAAAATACTATGAAAGTCAATGGCTACCAGCTTCTAACATTCTTCAGAATACAGAATAACATTCTTCTTGTGTCCAATAGAAGAAAGAAACACGTGTGTAAATGATGACAGATTTTTTATTTTTTGGAACTATCCCTATAAATGCGAAACATTTATTGTAGCCTCTTTGAATTATATATAAAAAATAATGATGATGATAAAATATATCCTGCAATGTCATGCATTATGCACTAAAGCTTACATTGAAAATACATACTGCTGATTTCTTTGCAATCTAACATTCTTTGTTGGAATTACAGTATGACTTTACTTTCATAATGCATAAATGAGTGTTTTATGTCTCGAACCTTTCACTACACGTCAGACCACTTCCATTATCAAAATGACAGTGAAGCCTGCCATGTTTCGAAAAGGAGAAATCTTCATTTGATGTCCTGCTCTGTTTCTTACTACATGGATCTCCTGTAACAAGACTGCCTCGGGTTGGTTTGGCAGCAAAGGTCACATGTTCTTTCAGATGAAAAAGTCATGTTTGGAAGGAAGTGAAGCAAAGTGCATATACACTAACAAGCCCCTTAGTCTTTATATCTATCGCGTAGTGGGTACAGTGTATGTACGTGTGTGGGTGTGTGTGTGTGTGAGAGTGCTTTAGGAGTGCAGCTGCTGTCCTCTAGTACTTTTGTGACTGCAGTGTTAGATCTTTGTTGATCCTTATCTACCTTACAACACGTGCAGCCGAGCTCTGCGCTGTGAACATAAACGCATAAATGCGCATGAACAATCGATACAAGTACACTGTCTGTAATGTCTAAGCAAAACACAAAATACAAGTGGTGTTCTGCTTACAGATACAGATATATGGCTTTGCTGGGACCATCTGTAACCAGAAAGCAATTTAGTGTGGGGCCGAAGGTGGCTCTCACTCTCTTCTTTTTTTTCTGAGCAACGCCTTCCTGGGTCATTTCCTGTTTACAGGGCCCTATGTGGCTCTCTGAAACACTGTGTTTACCAGTGAAACTATGCACTTTCTCCCCCAGAGTGCCACAGATTCCATCAGGACCTGCAAATTATAGTCCCAACCTGCTCATTATGTGGCAAGCGCTGTGGCTGGAGCTGGGCAGCGAGGTCTGTGTTAGCAGGGCAGGGCCGCTGACTTCCACAGTAACCCAGGGGACACACCCGTCCACTGGGGCCTGAGTCGGCAAGGGAGGCGTCCCTGTGGAAACCGTGGCCTGCCAGACTGGCCTCCTCATGGGCACACAGTGTTGATGAGCATAACAACATTGCCAAACAAAGAATGTGATGGGACTCAGTTTTATAGGCTTTAATCAGGGAAGATGTTATATTGAATCCAGCATGGATGAAAACGAGGCTGTGAAGGACAGACTTGCAGTGTTTACAATGACACATGCTGAAATTGATCTCAAATCAATGTTTTTTTTTTATTTCATTTTTTTAAACGGCTACTTTCAAAAGTGTTCAAATGAGTTTTTGCCTACTAAAATGTTTAGTCAGCTGAACAATTGACATGGAGCGAAAATAAGAGGCTGAGAAATATGACAAAAACTAATTTGAAAGCACAAGATAGCTACTCTTACTACTTTACATTTGTTATTGAAGTAACACAAACACATTTCAAACAATAAAAACCAATATAGCTATTATACAAATTTAGTACAGAAAATATACCAAATGTAAGTTTTCAGGCACTATAGATTTACTTCATGTAATGACAAAAACAAAAACTGCATGATGAGATGTGAAAAAGATTTATAATTGTTTGAAAGAGGCAGCTTCCTTTAACTGTGCTTTGAGTATGCAGCAGCAAGCACAAATACTGAATCAGGGTCTTTCTTCCTAATTTACTATGCATAATAATTACAACTTTTTTTTAACATCACACACATCCTATGATGACTCTAAAGTGTCAGTAGTTTTAATTAATACTTTGCTATGTATATATTTGCATACTGAGCCAGAAACGACATAGCAAAACCTGTAACAATTAAAAACTTTACATTAATACATAGTGTCACACCACCTAGACACTTCCAAAAACAGTGAATAGTGATTTATTATTTAAACTTTGAGCGCTTAAGAACATTCACATTTTTATTAATCATAGGGGATCCTAATTCCTTAGTTAATGCTTATTGTATTAAAATTGTAGTTGCAATCCAACACGATCTCAAGGCAATTCATAACTTTTTGATTTAGTGGCTAATATGTATACATTTGTATGATCTCATTCACACAATTTAGTATGATTTGCTCATCCACCAATGATGGTTGGGTATAGGATGGAGTTGGGTGCTTTGCCTCCTTTTTAAAACCGTACAATTTTATACAACTGAACTCATATAAATTTGTACGAATTACTCACTAAACTGACAAAACTTAAAATAGTTATACTTCATTGTGAGATCAGGATGTCGTAATCTGATTACAAGTCACAATTATTAATTGAAGTTAATAACTAATAAAGTTTAATTTTATTGTTTTTAAACAAATTATAAATTGACTGTAATGATAAAACAACTGTAAAAAAAATGTCTGTATTTCTTCCTCACTGATGATTTTAATCTATTAACTTTATATTTGTCCATCACAGTTTTCATTTCCTGCCTGAAAACTTTGCAAACATCCCTGAGTAAGGTTTATCGTCCACCGAATTAAACAATAAATGTGACGTGAGCCAAAAAGAAGCAGCATGATTACATTAGTATAGTCTTTTGTTTCACAAAAGAGTTAACATTTGCACATTCCCAGACTGCGCCATGCCCCCAAGCGCTTAAAAGTCTGAAGGACCGGGATGGCACGCTGGTAAGTCCTTCTTAAATGGCTTGGCATGTTTTGGGTGCCCCACAGACACCGCCTGCAGCTCTAGTAAATGGATCACTAAATCAGCACATGTCCAAACAGGTGTCCCCTCTCCCCCAACACCTGTCAGCCACTTCACCTCATGATGCAGCCAATCAGCGGCCTCGGTGTGTTGACATGGCCATAGAAGGGCACGTTATGAGTCGCGATAAAAAATCAGTCACTGCTACATTACAGCAGAAAATAAGATGCTGCCAACGAATGGTGCAAGCGAATCCATTAAATACAAGCACAGATGGGGGCATGAGGTTGATCACGAGTTTGATTAAACCGGATCATTTGCATTCTTAATTACACCTTTAAGCATAAGGCTGCCGTGATCTCTCATCAACAGGCCAAAGTGGTGACTGCTTGCATCATCTTTCCAACCTTTGCACGTAAAAAAAAGTTTGACAATACCAATGATGGGTGTCTCCAATTTTCGTAAGCAGTTCTTTGTAATAAAGATGCACTTTGAACACCCAAACAATAATTTTCTTCATTTAATGAAATAATATTGTCTAATATGTTATGTTTTGTCAGGGAAATTAAGTGTTATTGTGTGTTATTGGAGTATGGAGATAGCCGCCTCATTCAGTGTGTGTGTGTGTGTGTGTGTAGACTGGATTGTGAGTGTGTGAAAGTGGGAGAGTGGGCAGTGCTGGCGTAAGCGGTTCTGGAGAGGGAGCTGAAAACTCATATTGTGTAATCTGTTCAGCATGTCCCGAATGGCTCAGAGACAGGACAGTGGGACAGCTGCCAATATTCGTGCCAATATTCACTTTTTTAATAGAATGCTCGCCAGACCTGTATTGATAAAACTTTTGGCAGTTCACACATAAAATATGAGACTGACGTAAAGCCAGTACGACATAACAGCGTAGAGACTGCATTTGTGTGTGTGTGTTTGAGATAAAAGGAGAACTGAATAGCGAAAGAGAGGGAAAGAGACATACTTAGAAACCAGACAGTTTAAAAAAGTTTTTTTTTCCCTCTTCACACAACTTTGCTCTCTCAGACACTCCCTGAACATCCACACTGGGAAGATTACTGGAAAGAGAAATGCTGTGAAACACATACAACATCTTGCATGAGAGAAGCACAATTGGGATCAAGTTCAAAAGAAAAAGACACGTAAAAAGTGTTCATCACCAGAGTTGGGTGTAACACGTTACTGTATTCTAATTACATTTTTGAGGAACGCAATAATGTAACTAACTACATTTTAAATTTGTGTAATTTGATTAGTCAATGTAATTGCCTTACTTACGTTACAAATACAGTTTTTAGAAGAAAAAAAATGCTTCTTTTAAATCACTTTTTCTGCTGCACTGTCAGTTAATGAGCATGTGCTTTTAAATTGCTGGAGAACTTGAGCTGAAATGGTTGCAGCAAGAGCTGTTGCTTCTTTAATGGAAATACAGACATTACTTTGATTTTATTGAGTGTAAAAACAAAAATATTGCTGTGAAATTCCGCCTATGTCCATTCTCTGCGGAACTTTTGGCTGCTTCAACTCGACCAGCAACTTGTTCAAGCACTTGAATAGAAAGCATTTTACTACAATACTCGTCACCAACAAGGACACCAGCACCCAAAAACACAGCGTCCCAACTCAGCTTAAACAGGCTAAATATTTTTTTTTGTGCAGGATTGGGAGTGAAGGTATCTTTTGAATGTGAAGTAGCTGCTTATGGAGCCATTTACATATCACATCTTTTGCACGCGCATGCACATTTGTCACAGAGTGACAAGAACTGACCGATCAGCTTCATACTTTGGAATATACACATTTCGGTAGACTTACCACAGACAAACACAAAACACCCAAACACGGCAGTGCTTTTCATACTATGGATGTCAGTTACAGGTATCGAGTTTTCTTCTTATTGTCTTCTTTTGAGTCAAAAAATACAAACAGGTTTGAAACAAGTGAATGATGAAAGAATTTTAAGTATTGGGCAAACTCTTTAAGTCTTCTGAATATGTCAAGCTGCTGGGATCAACCCATTGTAATGTTTTTTCAGTGAAAATTCAATTACTGAAAGAGCTGCCGTTTATTTTGTATTTTTATAGGTATATTTTATATGTTTTACAAGTAACTTCAAAGTAAAGTAATTAGTAATCTGATTTCTTTTTACATGAAGTAATTAGTAATGTAATCAGATTACAATTTTCCAGTAGTAATCAGTAATTTGGAATCTATTACTTTTTTAAAGTACTGTAAGTAACCCAACACTGTTCATCACTAAAATAAAGCCAGTGGCTTTAACAGTTAAAAAAAATAATAATAAGTTCATTAACGTCTGCAGTTTAACACCATAAACTTAACAGGTTTTTTGTGCACTTTAACATTTATTTATTTATTTTTTATTTATTTATTTATTTGTTTGTTTGTTTGTTTATTTGTTTGTTTGTGTATTTTTACAACGGATGATGCAGTTATCACTTTTATACCAGCTCTTTATTAATGATAAATAAAACAATTGTATTTACCGTATTTACAGCATATTGACTTTTTACTATATTTCTGTCATGGCAGCTTAGCTCCCAACACCCTTTCCTTCAGTCCTCCAGTTTCTCTTCCTCCTTCAGATATCATTTTAATATACAGATCATTAATTATTGATGAAAAAGAGCAGCATTTATCTGAAATAGAAGTATTTTGCACTATAAAACTGCTCTTTGTACTTTTTGATC
This sequence comes from Danio albolineatus, assembly GCA_903798035.1. Taxonomy (NCBI): domain Eukaryota; kingdom Metazoa; phylum Chordata; class Actinopteri; order Cypriniformes; family Danionidae; genus Danio; species Danio albolineatus. Next base: position 3,322,368 of record CAIGQQ010033930.1, on the reverse strand, counting down.
AATGTAATACATTCTTGCTTAATAAAAGTAACTTTTATTTTAAAATGACAGTAAAATCATTTTAAATGTATTTACTGCAATTAAACATATTCTGGATTTTGAATGCTGCCTAAAATCAAAACGTTGATTGTAAAAATAAAATTATTCATCTCTTGAATGCGAAACCTCCATTACTTACTCTACATTACAACTCAAGGTACATGCAGTGAAATTGCGCAAGCCTTTTACAGTATACTGTACCTCGAAAAACCATTTCAGTCAAACCGCAGTTCTGTCAAAGGTCTTTTGTATTTGACTTATTCATGTGCTGCACATGGATAAAAGGAAGATTCAAATATAGACGGAAATTGTAGGCCTAAAAGCCCAGCATTCAAAATAAAGCAGAAGCTTAAGAAAAACTGAAGAAAGACGAAGAAAGAATGGAGGATGATGACAGAGTGTGTGCTGTGTAATGGGTGGAGTGAGGGTGGAGAGCTTATCCTCCATTTCTGATTAAATCATACAGTACAGTGAAGCAGCTGTGTGTGTGTAAATGTGTGTGTGTGTGTATAAGTGTGTGTACATTGAGAAAATATTTAAAAAGAGAGAGAATGGAGTGGACAGGTTTTTAGTACAATCTCAGCTAACATAAAACAAGTGTGTAGCAATGTTTGCATGCTCAATCACACATGTATCGTTGCATTCAAAACAGAGGCATGGTGCTTCTCTCTGGACGGCTGGTGTAATCTGTCCTAACCTCATTAGCAGCAGGCATCCCTATATGTTTGGCCCTGCAGAGTTTTGAAACGGCAGCTATCCCTGTAGCTACACTGAGCTGCACGCTAATCCTTATGACATCATCACTGTTTGCAGTGTATTTTGTTTAGTGTGATTATCAAATATTGAAGAGTGAGTAGTCCCCTACAAATCTGTGCTGAAAGGAAGTCCTTAGGAAACCTATAACCTGTTGAGCAATATATACTGTAAGACTGTATAGTGCTAAAAATCATTCATGTACTCAATCAATCATTTTCCTCCTTCTTTATTTATCAGGGGTCACCACAGCGAAATGAACCAGATGCCCTTACAGCTGTACTGGGAAACACCCATACACACTCATTCACACACACACACACACTCATACACTACGGCCAATTTAGTTAATCTAATTCACCCATAGCGCATGTCTTTGGACTGTGGGGGAAACCGGAGCACCTGGAGGAAACCCAAGTTAATAAGTGGGAAAACATGCAAATTCCACACAGAAATGCCAACTGGCCCAGCCAGGACTCGAACCAGCGACCTTCTCACTGTGAGGCAACAGTGTTAACCACTGAGCCACCGTGCCGCCCTTTTATTAATATTTTTCATTAAAAATTAACATTAAATGTATTTATTACAGACATAGAGAGACAGACATAGAGAGACAGACAGACAGACAGACAGACAGACAGACAGACAGACAGACAGACAGAAAGACAGACAGACAGACAGACAGACAGACAGACAGACAGACAGACAGACAGACAGACAGACAGACAGACAGACAGACAGACAGACAGATAGATAGATAGATAGATAGATAGATAGATAGATAGATAGATAGATAGATAGATAGATAGATAGATAGATAGATGCTTTTACTTGTTCATTGTCAATATTAGACTATAAGGAAGCATTTTAACTTGGTCCCTAACTAATTTTTTCAAGTACTATCAGAGTATTTTATCATAATATAGATAAAAAGTGTAGAATGAAAGCATTCTACAGTTATATTAAAAATAATGCAAATCAATGGAAGCATATTCCCTGCTGCTCCAGCACATATTTAAACCTAGTACATGTGCATAACATTCTTTTTAAAATGTTAACACATTTTCTGCCCAATGTGTCTAATTATATTTTTTGTTCATAGCTGCCAGCACACTTTCACACTCATTTTGTTTTAACTAATTTTTATAGTATATTTTATAAATTAAGTTTTAGTTTTATTAGTAATAGTCCAATTGGGAAAATCACATTAATAAATAATATGACATTCACACCAAATTTGATCTAAAATAGATTTTATTAGCAATTAGCATTAGCAACTCTAACTGAAATATGATTTATTTTTACTTTTAACTTCACAAATATCATGTCATTTCTAATTGTATTTAAATAAAATGGAAAAGCAGGGGGGTAATACTTTATATGTCTGTGTAATTTGCAAGAACTATTGGCTCTAGAACTATTGAATCCACATCATTCATTCAATTCAATAACATTACAGACCTATAATCAATGTACATATGTTAAGATATAAAAAACACTTAGAAATGTTGTCAGAACTTTATCTTTGGGCTACTGAGTCACAAACCAGGATGTGACCTCATGCGTGTCCTTCCTGCCTATACACTATTGTCTGAGCGCTCTTCTCAGGGGAAGCTGGACTGCGAGGGCTCATTTTCAGCAAGTAAATCTGGTTGAAAATTTGATAATTATGATCTCTGCGCAGCTGTATTGAAGCCCAAGTCACCTCACATAATCAGCCTTCCAATACACACCACATAAACAAGGCATTTAAGATGCATCTCTCTTTTTTGCCACATACTATCGTTGATTACCACTGGCTGACCGCTGGGATTATTGCTTTTATACGAATACGCCGTTTCATATTAGCTCGTAAGACTGTGTTACACTTCCAGGAGCAATAGTTTCCTACAAAGACAAGCAGATGTTCGCAGACTGTATGCTGGCGGGTTTGATCAAGCTATTAGCAGCCACAGCGAGGGAAGGAGCGCTTTCACAATCAAGGGTATTTTGAGACATGAGAGCAGATTGGGAATTGAAACCAAAATTGAGGTGAAGGCATATCAAAGTCATCACTCAAGTTTCCTTTCAACAATGTTGCTCTCCAGTCCCACTGGCCTAAATAGAGGATCTCGTCTATTTAACACATCTACAGTAAAACTATTACAGTTAACGTCGAACAAAGGGAGGAAGAAGGGGGAGATTTCGAAGAGACGAATGCGTCGTATTCCTCATCCTCCCCATTTCCTCCCGAACTCGTTAGTCTTTCTCGCGCTTGCTACCTGTCTTTCTTTCCCACCCGTCTTGACCCACAGACTAGATCATTAGCCATCAGAGCCCTTGAAACAATAGCCCCCCCTTCCCCTCCCCTCCTTCCGAACCCCTCCGTTCCTGCTCTCCTCTAAAATATTCATAAGGACAATTAGGAGTTCCGATAAGGCAGAGAGGAGAAAGCAGAGAGGGTAGGTCGTGCCAGCAGGACGTCTGTTCTGTAACACTCTATACCCCTGCCACCGAGCAGGCCTCATCAATCTGTGAGAGCGCACCTCTCCTCACGCACCTCGCCTCCTGAAAACCGTTGGCCTTGACCGCAGCCTTGATACTCGCATTGTGTGGCGCTTTGGGTCAAAGGACGGGGCGCAGAGTTGACGAATAGGCATGCAAACATATCTAACAAACAACCCTGAGGGCTCGTGGTGGACTGTTTCACACAGGCATTTATATATGAGGTGGTCGGTGGTTGTGCCTATTTAGGTCTCCAGCGGTGAACAATTTAATCTCACAAAGAAAGACAGGGCTTTGGGGTTTATAGGCTGCACATAAAAGCAGCATGTGCGTTGCGTTTGATTAAAAGGATACAGATACTATAAGTACACCTACAAGTGTCTGTAATCCTGATAAGCCTTTAAGTGAAGTGCACAGACGCGTAATGATTGTTTAGGCTGATCTGCAGTACTGCAATGAAACTGCTTTGAATACACATTCGTGGAAAGAAGACGACGAGTCCTCCTACACATGACTCAGAGAGAGAGAAAAACTCTGGTTTCCATGAAAAGGGAGGGCATTATGGGAGAGGTTATCGCTTTACTCTTCAGTAAATCGGCTGCACTGTTTTGTGTTGCTGTCCTAAAAGTTATTCGAGCGGAAAAGAAGAAACAGAGTAGGTGTGTATTACTTCTCTTCGCCTGGATGCATGCAGCATTCCCAAACCGTTTCTTGTTTTGCAATTGCAAATTAGTTCTGTAAAATTAGGTACATGCAACCTTAACACATCTGAGACACTAGGGAATGTGTTATACATAAAACTTTCTTTGAAGTCAAATCCGCGGTGAGCCGCCAAGTTTTTTACTATGAATCAAAGCATATGCAAAAACCAAACCATAAGCAGTGTCAACTGATTTAAAATCCTTCCTCAGGCGGTCCACATCACCGCTGAGATCAATTCAACCCACTCCTGAAAAGAACAAACAATACATCGCTGAAAGTGAAAGAATTTTAATTGAAAGCATAACACTGCTGAATGTGCCAGTTCCTGAACGCCGAATGATAATTTCACCAAACTCTGCGCTGTCTGCGTTACAAATCATGCCACGGTAGGTAAACATGATCTTTCGCACTGGTGTTGAAATCATTACAGAGGCTATTTGGCCTTACGTCATCTAAGAATAATTCGTGGCTGAAATCGGCAAACACGTGCCAGATCGCTGAGCTGGGAACCATGCAACAGTATCTGAGGTAGAGAGAGAGAGAAAAGAGAAAGAGTAAAGGTCCCATTCTTGCTCTTATTGAATTACATTCAATCATGTTTGCCCGTGTCAGAGATGCTTTTCCCCCCTCCCGCTAGAGCGTAATCAATAGCCAAAGAGGACACTTCCATTAGCTTTTGCGCCAGCTATCTAGGGACTGGTTCTGATGGTAACCAGGAGGAGGGTGGAGAGAGGTTTGTTAAGTTAAAGTAGACTAGGCTCTTTATTGTTTCCACTGCACTGCCAAGTTTTGCATCAAAGTTCTTAAAATGAAAGAAAACTGTCAAGCGAAGACATATCGACACCCTCTGTGTTTGTCATCCCTGGTTGTCATATCCTTTTTTTCCCCAAACGTGAGTGAGAACACAGGGATGTTATCACACTGAAGAATTTTCTATTTGTCAGTCAATAAGATTTCTCTTTTTTTTTCATGAATGACCTAGTGAACTCATAGAGGAGAGGGCAGGCATGGATCTGTCATGGGCACACCTATCAGGACTTAACAGGGCCAAGAGCACAAGGGTGAAGACAGACGCCAGATGTGCCTGCACTGGAAATCTTTTTTATTCAGCCTTTCCGTGTGTGCAGATACATCACTGATAAAAGCAGTCACTTTAAAAATGACATAAAAACATATATTTGTGTGTGAGTGTGTATTATGTTCTTTATTTTTTTAAATAAATATAAACAAAATCAATTGAACAAAAAAAGGAATACTACTATAAACAAATATTGTTGATATACACTGTATTGGGTAATCATTCATTCATTCATTCATTTTCTTTTCGGCTTAGTCCCTTTATTAATCCGGGTCGCCACAGCGGAATGAATCGCCAAGTTATCCAGCATTTGTTTCACACAGCGGATGCCCTTCCAGCTGCAACCCATCTCTGGGAAGCATCCATACACACTCATTCACTACGGACAATTTAGCCTATCGAATTCACCTATACCACATGTCTTTGGACTTGTGGGGGAAACCGGAGCACCTGGAGGAAACCCACGCGACCATGGGGAGAACATGAAAACTCCACACAGAAATGCCAACTGACCCAGCCGAGGCTCGAACCAGCGACCTTCTTGCTGTGAGGCGAATGTGCTACTCACTACGCCACCGTGGCGCCGTATTGGGTAATCATAAATTAATTATTAATTATTCACAATTAAATACTTTAAATGTGTGTGATCAAAGAATCTAACAGTTTGCAGAACACAGTATTTAAAATGAAGGCTGGTTGTCAGTTTATTTCACTTGACTCATGTTATTGATTTTTGTTCAATGCGCTAAGCTATTAGAAGATTAAACTCAATAATTAGTTCAGTTGATAGACCTGTCTTTAATAAATGGTAGAAGCCAGGCTAAGGTTAGGTGTCTCGTATTAAATGAAAATGTTTGTATGCTTCAAGTCAAATACTCATAACTTCTGGACGATGAAGTGTTTAACTATTGATGGTGAAACTCAAAATGGTGAAATATTTTCTCAGTAATGAAATGCACTTTTCAATCAGCTTAGTTTTCACCATACTTTATGTTCATCAACTAGTTGTAGTCCAGTCTAAGAAAAATATTGTGGGCAACAATTTTCCTAATGTTCCCTAAAAACTCTAAACTCTAAAAAAAAAAATCAGTCTTATGTATCTACATGTGCTACACAATTATGACAAATTACTCCAGTGAGCGGCGCAAGTAGCGTACAGATAACTACTGCACCAAAAAAAGAACAAAACAAGAATCATTTACTTAAAACACAAAGTAGAGATTTACTAGACAGCATTGAAACAGAACGAGAACCAGCGTATTTATCTGGTGAGCTGAGAGTGAAAATGATAGTTCAGAATTAGTCATTCATTTGCGGCGTGCTTCGTCCCCCTCTTGTTTCCTCTGTGAATGAGCACCAGGGTTATTTGCTCAGAGTCAGCGCGTCTATGTTCAAGCACTTGAGATTAGAGCCTGCCTCATTAGTCTCATTGGAGACTAATGTTTACCAAAGACCCACCTCGCTCTGGGCCTTTTGTTGGTTTGTCTCCTTTTTTATATCAGCCTCTTGAAGAAGGCCTGGTTTTAAAATGAAAAATATTAGACTTGTTAGAAAATGGGAGAAAGAGAAAAAGGGGGGGTGAAAAAGAGGTTCTGACGTCAATGAGGCACGACATGTGCTGAAAACAAGAATCTCTTGGCAGTAACCAGGTAACAAGCATCATGCTCAAAGGGAGAAGGGACGTTCTCAAAGAGCACGGCGCTAGGGTACGAGACAGATTTGCCTCAGTGTTTCATATTCATCAATACATACTGGGCACACATGACCCGCTTTTTTCTAGAAGTGCTCTTCTAACTGATAAAAAAGGATGTGTACAGTCCATTTTCTACTTATGTGGTTGCTAAGAAGCATAAAGTTTGGCCTGATGTGCCACGAAGGCTTACTTTAAATCCTTTAATGTCGTGCATCCTTTATATTCGCTTTAGGGAGGGATAGTTTAAGCGAAAGAGGAACATTCTGCTGCCTCTGATTCTTACTGGTCTCTGTTGTGAGGTAAACACCAAACTGTGTTTCCACAGCAACCTGGTCACACTTTACATGTGAGAGAAAGAAAAGAACAACAATTACCGCGAATTCAGACCTTGCATCTAGAGAGCTGTCAGAGACACAGGGTCTTATAAAGTGGCTATCAGAAGAATGAACCAAATGCAGCTCTTTGTTTCAGAAGAGAGAGAAAATGGCATGTTCCAAAGAGGGGCTGTGCTCTTGTTCTAGACTGAAAGCCCAGAGGAAAGGGAGTCCTTGTCCTATAAAAAAGGGCACTTTGAAAAGCTGCAGGAGGCTTGATTCAACACCATTATTGTCGCGGCTCTTAGTGGGGTATATTAAGATGGTGCTTTTTAACATGGCATGTGTACTTCACTCTTGCAAGAAAAGCCATTGATTTACAAGATGTGACTTTTTTCCAGCAGGTCACTTAGGATTATATGTTTATTTGCATGTATACTATTTAAAAGTGGACAGTTTTCAATTTACTATAACCTTCTATGTGAAGCTGCTTTGACACAATCTACATTGTAAAAGCGCTATACAAATAAAGATGAATTGAATAGAATTGCATCAAAGATATTTTTGTATGACACTTTCTATTATCAAAATGAACACAGTAGTCAAACTTTGTAAAATGATGTTTTTAAGTATCAGTAATATTGAGATGTAAAAATTAAAAGGGTAATATAATTACCAGTAGGAATGCAGCGATACATTCTTTAATTTGTAGCGGTTGCTAAATCATAAATGCCCCTATTTGTTGCACGGTACGAAACTATTGTAATTTGCTCATAATGAAAACACAGGTTTGCCAGTGCTGCAACAGCCTAAAGTTCTGCGTTTACAACAAACAAGCTATTACTTTTTTGAGTCTGTATCACAAAGTTGTACAAAAAAAAAAAAAAACTCTGCTCATTTGACTACTGAAAATGATTAATTGTGGCCTATTTAGGTACCAGCTTATCAGATATGTCTCCTAAAATAGTTTATGAGAAAAATAAATAGAAACAAGCAAGATACTTGCATTGAGTAAGAGTAGAGCAATAAAATGAATGTGGGTAGAGCGGCTAAGATTATATGGTCTTGCAAGAATTTGATGAGAAATATTTCAGTTCACGTCAAAGTCTCATTTTATTCTGAGTTGAATTTCAGGAAAAACAGCATCTCAATGCATCTTGACCAGTGTTGGGAGTAACGCGTTATAAAAGTAATGTATTACAGTAATG
>CAIGQQ010033930.1:3292148-3309097 GCA_903798035.1 Danio albolineatus | reverse complement strand
AGTAATCTGTAATGTATTACAGCTTTGAAGTAACTTGCACAACACTGATCTTGACATTCCAGTAACTGAGATTGCTGATTCCTCTTATTACGATTAGCAGAAAAGACACTTTATTTGAGAAAAAAACAAGACTACTCATACTCGGAGAAAGCTGTGTTTGTTTTTAGTGTGCGGATTGACAAAACACGTTACTCAACCAAGCATTGGTGGAGACTTGTTGCCACAGTTTGGTCATTGATTTACCTCAGTGATAAGAAAACAATTTTACATGAACTATTCATTAGGTAAACCGCCTCTTTAAAATGAGGTCAAACATTCCTTATAAAATCTTCATGACCAAGGTCAAATACAGAAGGCATTTCTTGTTGCAAACAGACTCTTGGGAGTACAAATGTTATAACTCACACGCAGTAATGTCAATGTGACTTCTAAATGGTGAATAATTTTCTTATTTCAAACTATAAAACATGTCAATTGCCTGTAACTGTGAGCCATTAAAATAACGGCGGCATTACCAGGACAAAAACGCTGTTAAAGCTTCATTATTCAGGTTGTAAGTGTAAAGGATGGCTGTGAAAATAATGACTAATGAGTCTGCCAGAACTGTTGATTCAATTATCAGCTAGTGGAAAGTACACCAAACCCTCCAGAAGCTAGAAAACACTCCTTCAAACTCTGCTTGGACATGCCAATGATAATTCTGAAGGATCCACAGAGTTCAGTAGCTGAGAACGTGTGAAAGCACAACTACAATTTGCCAAAAAAGAAAGCGACCCAGTTGCAATGAGGGCAAAGATTTGGTGGTCAGAGGAGACCAAGATAGAGTGTATTAACCAATATTCAAAATGATATGTTTGCCACAACTTATGTTCACACCTCAAAAATACCAACCATGAAGTCTGGTGGTAACAGCGTCAGTCTGTGAAGCCGCTATGAAAAAGATGAGAAAGTCAAACAAAAGGCAGCCTAATAAAATAAGTCCTCCTCAGTGTACACAACAATTAAAATGGGTAGGGTTTTAGCTCATTATTAAGAATCATACTGTGGAGAGACACAGCGCATATATCAGAATATCCTAAAGAAGACATTTTTCCTTTATGTCAATACTGCTGACATTTTGGTTTGACTTAATAAGCACTTTAATATGAAGACTGCAAGATGTGAGAGCAAGCAAAGTAAAGAAAAAAATGTAAAAAAAAAAAAAGGAAGGAGGGAATGAAATGAGTGGCAGTAGATGAGACATTAAAGAGTGAGCAGTGGGAATTGAGAAAAGAGAGAAACGGAGATCGCTGAAATGAAGTGATATGTTACAGTTCATGAGGGAAATTAGACCAGATTTAATAAGTAGTTTATCAAAACAGTGTGAAAATCAGATTTCAACAGAAGTGACAGCTGCTAAACAGGGACAATGAAGATAACCGAAATGATTAACGTTTCTGAATAAAAAAAATGAACTGAGAATGCAATTTATATTTATTTGTTTGTTTGTTTGTGAATTATTTGTGAAAATGATATTTTCATAAAAAGAATGCCACAAATGCATTTTAGAGCTAACTAAGGGTGCTGTCTTTTTCAGTGAAGAAGCACTCGAGCAGTGTAACTGACCATAAATCCCCCTTCAGCCTTTTCAAATGTCAAACATGGCTTTAGCAGATCACACACTCAATCTGGCCCCTGGCCAACCCAAAGTCATGCCACTAAGTTAAGCGTTTGCCAATTAAAATGCAATATTTTGTCCTGCGTGTTGTCGTCTGTGCATATCAAGCGCAAATTAAGCCCCTGACCTCGTTCAGATTAATCCTCGCAGACTAGGTTAATAGTCCAGAACTGTAGGGGTCGTCGGCTGCGCCAGAGAATGAGGTGAGCGGCGTCATTGTGCGAGTGAGTGATCCTTCAGTGCAATGCCTGCCAAAACCTCAAGGAAGGACTCAAATGCCCCTGCTTTCAGCTGAAGATTTTGCTCTTTCAACTCTCAAAGTGACCTCATTGCTAAAACAATGATATAATCGAATTAAAAAGATTGACGGGGTCAAAACCAAACCGATTATATGCATAAGATCTTGTCCCTGGGTTGTCTTTCTAACAGTATCGAATGATAAGATCCTGATATCTTGAGAGCAAGGGAGCTGAAAGAGCTCCGTTAAGTCTGCTGTCCCCACATAAGGCAGGACAAATGTGATTGGAAGGACATTCAGGCCTGGATATGGTGCCTGTTAGCAGGGCTCTATTATCTGGGTATGTCACCGTTAAAGATACTGGCACTCCAACCCTGATTTGTCTTTGAAAGAGCCCAGACAGGCCCCTCTGAGACACGCTGCCGCTAATGTTTGGAAAATGAGCTTAGCAGCTAAGTCTTAATCAACAGGGCCATATAAATAATACTCCCATTAGACTGCCACCTAAGCCTACTAAGATAGGGATGAATTTGTCATTTTCACGGTATTAGCAACACATACTGAGAGACAACTGAGTTCTCTCTTCATTACAGCAGGCTAAAATGTTGACAAACGTAAAAAGCAATGTCTTAAATTTGCTTATGCAATGCATAATTCTAGATCTCACTGCTGATTGGTCTATAGCTAGCATCACCTGTAGAATTATGCCTCTGTATGTTTGTACAGTACAGAACAGTACAGTTTGGGACAAACAATATCACGTGACTCCAAACATGCTTCTGTGCAACACAAAATAATTTTCCATACATTGAAAGTAAACACTGACTGAGGCTTATATCATCCTTTCTAAAATCTAATTTTGCTTTCTACGGAGAATAAAAATTGCTGGATTAATTATTACTTGAATACTTATGATCTTTGAAAGGAATTAGTCACTCAATGTTGTGAAGCACTGTGAATATAGTAAAGTGGTTTGCACTGCATTTCATGCCTTCATGCCTTTTTTTCTGTGGCTATAATCACTAAATAAGACAGTCTTGAGTTCACTGGAGTTTAACAATATTTTTATAACATTTAAGAGGAAGAAAAGGTGGCTTAGTGGCTCAGTGGTTAGCACTGTCGCCTCACAGCAAGAAAGTCGCTGGTTCGAGTCCCGACTAGGCTAGTTGGCGTTTCTGTTTGGTTTACATGTTCTCCCCGTGTTCGGGTGGGTTTCCTTCGGGTGCTCCGTTTTCCCCCACAGTCCAAAGACATGCGCTATAGGTGAATTGAATAAACTAAATTGTTCGTAGTGTACGAGTGCGTGTGGGAATGTGAAAGTGTATGGGTGTTTCCCAGTACTGGGTTGCGGCTGGAAGGCGGTTTATTCCGCTGTGGCGACCTCTGAAATAGAAACTAAGCCAAAGAAAAATGAATGAATGAAGAGGAAGAACATAAAAGAGGAAGAATATAAATAATGTTAAAAAAGTTCTATAGTTCTATAGTTTGTTTCTATCAATTAATCACACTTTACACACACAAAAATAATAAATTCATTCATTATTAATTTAATCAATAATTCAATCATTAATTCATTATTTATTTGATTAATATAATTCATTAGTTTTTCATAAAATAAATTTTAGGCAACTGCATCGTAATAAAAAAGTTACTTCAGCACCAAACAGCATATTACAAAAAAATCATGGTTGCTGATAATTTATCTCTGCCACGATAAAACTAAATTAAATTTGAGAAAATAGATTAACAAAGAAAAAACATCATTTTAAATCATAAAACATATTAACAATATTACTGTATTTTCATCAAAGAACCACAGTCTCCGTGAGCATAAAAGATTCATTTCAAAATCAGACAAAGAGGGTGATTCACTGTATGAAACGGCCAATTTCAATCTAATCAAATTACACATCAATGGTCACCAAAGCCAATGAATGGTGGATCTACACACTGTAGACGAGGGGTTTTCCTAACCATTTGAAAAGACCATACGCTGGTTTTTAGTTTAAAAAAAATGGCATGATTTCAATTTGTCTTGTCAAAATCAATTTTCGCATCTGTGTTGGGTAAGGTGTAAGCGTGACTTAAAACATTCCATCACTATCAATTTAGCCAAATCAAATCTAAAGAGCATATTTTAATAGGCAGACTTGAGGGATTTGGACTGAAGATGTTCATCGCCATCTCTCACTTCTCGCACTGTTGCTTTTCTTTCTTTCCTTCCATCCTCACATCAGCAGGAGGAGGATAATTGATCAATCACGCTAATTGAACAGTCTGGCCAGCTAGCTCACAGAAGCAGATGTGCCAATTTGCATTCATTAAGGCAGAGTCGGGTCTTAATCACCGCACAAGCTTTGATTGACAGCACAAACAATTCAATGCAAAGCTCCCAACAAAACAGTAAAACTCAGCTCGGCAGCTATAAAAAAAAAATAAACGCAATTATCTTGTAAAGTGTGCATATTTACAGAAAAACTTCACAAGTCTTGGAGAGGCGTTGTAGCACTCGTACCAAAGTGCTCGAATAAAATGACGATTGATTTAACAGCTTTGGCTACGTTACTGACATAACACAAAGTCGTGTGTTGTGGTAAATGTCCCAAAATTCCCCAGACCCAATGACATCAGCCATCCTCTGCTACCCGCCTGCCCTCAGCCAGAGTGATGAATAAAAGTCCCTTATCGAAAATATCTCCCTCCCCCAGTCCCACAGCATAGCCTCATTTCCTTCCTCTCCTCCCCAGACACCAGCTCCTTACTACATCCACATCCAGAGCCAATAGAAACTGTGAGTGAGCTCTTGTTACGAGCTCAAGTGCTTCTGTACCAACATGAATATGCATAGCATAGCTAATACAGTTGCACGGCTGTTTGGAGGCGCTCGTATGCCCATTGCAGCTTCAAAGGTTCAGAAGAAAGGCAGAGTAACTGCTTTTTGTCCCGTGCTTGTGGTAAAACAATGGTGTTATTCACATGGAACAAAACAGGAATCTCATGGAGAAAAGACTGAAGAAGGGCTGACATTTGGGAATGGTCAAGATTTACATATCCTGCGATTCTTGATTATGGCTTTGCCAGGAAATAATTCACAAAAGAACTTCATGGGACTAGTTAGAAGGACAGTTTTTAAAAATGATGTGCCAATTAAATGAGCTATATCATGCTATACAAAAAAGTCATTGTTTTGTTTACTGGGTCTACTAAATTAAGGTAAAATGCTGTAATATAAAAAAAATTACATACATGCAGAACTTTATTCCCAGTCAGTCGGAAATGCTCTGATGAAACTACCCCTACTTTATATATTTGTTTAAAGGCTTCCTAAGGAAGGTTTAGATGCAAAACACTTTCATGTTCATCTCATTTAACAAATTAATACTATTTTTTTTGCAAAAACCTCCTCATCATAGTCCTTTGCTGTTTTGATTAGTCATATGGCCAGTCTGTTGTGAGGGATCTACCACTTTCAGCACGTGTCTGAAACAATACCTCCACTATCATATCTGAATTTCAAAAGTTTCCTCAACCCTTGGTGATTGCCTCACAATAACATTAGTTTATTTTACTATTTAATTATTTGATTTATTAAATCAAACTTAAGTCCAATGACGAAACAACCCAAACATCCATCACAAGCATGATTTATACAAGATGTTTCTCAGTGGCAAGTTTAGAGAATAATAACCAATCACGCATGTTTATGTTAAGCCCATAAATAAAATGACCAATCAAATGTCTTTAGATTAGTCGTTGCTGAAAACACTGGAGTTTTGTTGAGTTCATGCACTCAGTAAGAGTAGGAGTTTTTGAACAGTGCATAAGTCACGCTAGAGCACATGCTGCATTTGGTGGGTCAACGCAGGTGTTGTTTGTGGGCCGCCAATTGAAGACCACAGGCAAGAATTATGCAAACATGATATGGATTCATACAGATTGGTTACAAATGTGAAACTTGAATTGCAGACAATTTAGTTGCTTTTACACTATCGTGCTGAGTGGTTCTAGGAACAGTCAGGTATGGTTCCAATTGCATTTCCATGCGAGCCTGGTACGGCACAGTATGATTACGAACTGCTCTTGGCACGGAATTGTAGGCACAGTTTAATAATAATAATGATGAAGTATGCTGTTTGAGCACATGTGTATGTGACACCGCCAGTTTCTCTATAGATTAAGTATTATATAAAGCACTGTTTATGTCTTGGTCATTTAACAAAGTGAATATAAGAAAATAATGTGTGAAAATCACCCATATTGCTGTTTATTACATTGTAAATTAATTACCAAAGCAACAACTGACACATTTGTATTAGCGTACACTCCAGAGAGTTCCTTTATCGGCATCACTGTGGAATATGAAACCATATCCATGTAGACTGGTTCAGATCAGCATGTTCATAATCATTTCTAACCAAATAATACCAGGTGTCCATCAGTATGTTTACATGAAAATCAATACTCCGATTTTAATATGATTAAGACAATACTCTGATCAAGAGTATTACATGTAAACACAGATTTTTGATTACCTCAATTCAACTAAAGTCATAATAGAACTAAGCAGAAATCAAATAAACACGTAGAGTATTCCTATTTTAGTCACATTATTGAAGTGCAGTACAGACATGTAAACACCTTAATCAAACTATTACCGTTTTGTGGAACTTTTCACTACACTTTGCGACAGGACGCACACATGAGAATGGCTTCAAGCGAGAGAGCACATTTTTGGTGCGATGAGAATTCTAGAAGAAATAGACATTATGAAGTGCCTTGACTTTGAAGTGATTTTGTCGCATGGGCATGAATGAAAAGTGGTGGCATGTTGCTTTGCACACATAGAATGAAAAAATGCAGTTGAACTTGTCACAAAATTTAAAATAAAACACCAAAAATCCCTTCTGTATGGAGCTATGACAAACATGAACAATTTTTGTGTGAAACGCCAGAGGAAACTAGTCCAATGGTGACATAATGATATTAATCGAACTATATACTATAACATGTAAAACGGGAAAATGAAAGGAACATTTAAAAAGCAACTCAATTAAACACCTTAATCGAACTATTGTCTTATTCAAATGCCCGGGTGCATTCCCAGTTCGTTAGACAAGTGTGAGTGCTCTAAATCAGGCCCAGGCATGGTTCAGTTTGCTGGCCATGGCCCGGTTGGAAGAGATGTGCCAAATCACAGTTTGGTTGGTTTGGTTGGCCAAAATGAAGATGGAAATCACTTTTATGGGACTATTTCATAAGGATTTATTAATCATTCTTACTTTTAATGAACGCAAACTGTCATAGTATATTAAAGACGCAAACCCCACGCTGCATGTCAGCTGTCACCTACAACAAACCTCCTAATACCTGCAGCACGAGGATTTATGAACATTTATGAGTGTCAAAAGTTGTCTGTTTATTGTCAAAATATTTAACTGCCTGTCACTGTATCCCAAACGACTGAAAATAATACAAAGCGATATAACTGAAGCAATCTGCACTGTGCTGAGCAAGAGCGCTTCTCTTCCTGTTAAACTGAACAGTCGCATCATTGATGACGCGAGCATGCTCCGGCTCGGAAAGCAAAATGCAGTGTGAGTGCAGGCCATCCGGGGAGGGGAGAGGTGGGGACAACAGTTTAAGGCAGCTGTATATAGTGTGAGTACGCCCTAAGGCAAATAATTAGATTACTGATGTCCATGTAAACATAGTCAATAAAAGTCCTATACAATATATGTTTGGGTGTACATTATACCAGTATTTAAAATTTGGATTTACATAATATCTTGACTTGATTGATGACCATTAGGCTAATTTTAGATTTAGAACAGCGATCTCATTTAGACAGAATAAATCCCTTTTTATGGGAGAATATGAGCTTTGTAGCTTTGCAGATCTTATACAAGCACAAACAGACGCTTTACACATTAAAGTAAAAAAATCAACACATCATGTGGCCTATCATATGATGAAATTTCTTTCATCATTTATAATTGAAATGCTGACTTGATTTACATAAGCAGCCTCTTTAAAATCCTACTTATTAACAGTTTTATTAGATCTGATACACTTTCTTTGTTGACATGTTCCAGCGGTATTACCGGCCTACAGCACTGGATGACCTTTGAGTTTTTCTCCAGGAATGAAAAAAGAAAAAAAACATTTGCTTTTAGAAACCGCACACAACAATACAAGCCTTTTATGAAGGCGTAAAAAACATTTGCCTGAACCATACCCTGATTTGCTTACAATTTTGAGCCAGGTAAATGACACCTCACACAACAACAAAAAGGTCAGCCAGCAGTTTGCAACAGCATACACACCACCAGTTTGGTCATTTGCAACACAGTGGAAAAAGTCGTACATGTAAATCTAATCAAAGCGAGCATGCGCCATATGAAGGCAAGTCTGCTGTCCAAAGACTTCTCTAAGCTTTCTGTAGAACGGCTGTTAGCTGGGGTCGCTAATGTGTTCAAACCATGATAATTTGGGCTAATGAGAATGGACTGATATCAGCGTGGCTGAGTAATGCATTCGAGAGCATCTAACAGAGTCGAGGGGGTAAAAGGGACAAACGGACGCCACATATCTGCTGTGAAGTTGATATCTGATTTCAAGGAATCCTATGTACACACTGAGAGGCCTGTATTCGGAATACCAGTGGAGGGCTACTAAGATTTCATTACCTCCAGTTGGAGGGGAACAAGAGGAAGAATGATTTAATTATTTTAATTACCTGCAGCAGCTTTTTCATTTGGAGCACAAACAGAATTCAATTTGAAACACAACAGGAACTATGAGGACTTTCTTTAGACGGGACAACTGTAAAGACTGTAGTTTCACTCATTCATAGTATTGTCTTTGTTTGTCTACCTTACTTAAGTTGACATACACTATGAGGAAATTCCATAACAAATCAAATTTAAGTGTATTAAGGGTTACTTCAGCTTGTCTTTCAGTTTGTTATAAGAAGCAAAATTGCGTATACAGTAATACACTTACATTGCACCAGGATAAACTGAAATTATAGATGACAGCAAGGATGTCATTAAGAAACTATTCCACCAGTAGAACAATAATTGTATTGTTTTGGGTGATGGACAAAATCTAAATTGTATTATTGTATTATCTCTACTTATCAAAAATGTAAATAATTTTAAATGTTACAAAGTGATTTTAAAAATTATGCAAATGAAAAAAAATGGCTTTCAATTAGGGCTCCACAATATATTGTTTCAGCATCGATATCGTAATGTGCGTATCCGCAATAGTCACATCGCAAGATATGCAAATGTTGAGTCTGAATTAAGGGCGACACGGTGACTCAGTGGTTAGCACTGTCACCTCACAACAAGAAGGTCGATGGTTTGAGTCCCGACAGGGTCAGTTGGCATTTCTGTGTGGAGTTTGCATGTTCTCCTCATGTACGTGTGGGCTTCCTCTGGGTGCTCCAGTTTCCCTCAAAGTACAAAGACATGTGGTATAGGTGGATTGAATAAAATAAATTGGCCGTAGTGTTTAAGTGTGAATGAGTGTGAATGGATGCTTCCCAGTATTGGGTTGCAGCTGGAGGGGCGTCCGCTGTGTAAAACATATGCTGGATAAGTTTACGGTTCATTCCACTGTGGTGACCCTTGATAAAAGGACTAAAATGAATGAATGAATGAATAAATGAATGAATGAGTCTGAATTATATTGTTGACCAGGAGCTGCATAATTGCATTTAATTACTGTATTTATATAGAATTTATACGATTTATGTAAGATTTATTTATTACATTTTCTTTTTTGTCTTGTTTCTAGTTCAGATATCAACATTTCAAAGCGAAAACAAGATTATTTTACTAAAAGCATTGGCAGAAAATTTTGCTTGTTTTAAGAAAAAAAAATATAATTTTGAAAACAAAATAATACTTTTATTTGACCTAAAAAAGAGATTTGGGTTAGAAACGAAACAATGCAAAGTAAGAAAATATTTTTTTTCATTGTGATTTTTCAATTTATGTACCTGAATATGTTAGTCTTCTAGAAAAACACAAATAGTGCTATTCAAACTATCTTGAGAAAATAAATGTATATATATATATATATTGCAATATCAGACTTTTCTACCATTGTACAGTATAGATTTTTTAAAATTGATTTTAGCAATTAAACAAACACATAATGGGGCGCCATGGTGGCGTAGTGATTAGCACGTTCGCCTCACAGCAAGAAGGTCGCTGGTTCGATCCCCGGCTGGGTCAGTTGGCATTTTCTGTGTGGAGTTTGCATGTTTTCCCCGTGGTTGTGTGGGTTTCCTCCGGGTGCTCCGGTTTCCCCCACAGTCCAAAGCCATGCGGTACAGGTGAATTGGGTAAGCTAAATTGTCCATAGTGTATGTGTGTGAATGAGAATGTATGGATGTGTTTCCCAGAGATGGGTTGTGGCTGGAAGGGCATCTGCTGCGTAAAACAAATGCTGGATAAGTTGGCGGTTCATTCCGCTGTGGCGACCCCGGATTAATAAAGGGACTAAGCCGAAAAGAAAATGAATGAATGAATGAAACACATAATAGCCATGATTTATTTTCCTCTGTAGAATGTAGAAAACTACTTTAATGATTTAAAAGAGAAAAATATTATCTGTTATAGCTGCTTGCCTCCAATTCTGTCGACAATTCTGTTAAGTTGTTTTAAAGCCAGAACATTCCTTTAACTTTTCCATTAGAAACCCAAACACAGTGAATATGTCTACAAGAAAATCATCAATATCCTAACTTCTGCCTTCACAAAAGGTCAGAGAACCTCCACGGTCTTATAAAAGTGAAATGTGTGAGGCTGTGCTATTTTACGCAATCTCTAGACTGAGGTCCATCACAAATGAAAAGTCCTTTCAACTCCACTTCCTTTCACATTCTTCGAGCAATGCAAAAGGTGAGAACAAGGACAAAGCGTGCTAGCGGAGACCCAATACCATGGAGCACCAGTGGTCCTTAAAGACCCCCGTGAGCCGCTGAATGGACACGCTGTAACCTCTGAGGAAACGCTCCATCAATCCTGCACTGCTACTCAGTAAATAAAAGGGCTTTGCTTCAGACCCACAGCCTTTGAAAAGGGAGACACAGATGGGATCGTGGCCACTTTTAATCAGACAGAGAAGTGGACAGGATCCACAAAGGGAGATTTCACGCAACGCTTCACCTGTCGCCTGGAGTGTTATTGAAGTTGAACCACGGAGCGGCAGGCGTGCGCACACACACCAAAAAAACCTACATGCGCACGCTTCTCTTTGCTCAGCCGCGGTGATTTCGGTCTAGCGATCCGGTACCGACTGTGGGCCAGACTTGAGACAAAGTCCATAGCCTTGAGCTTGGTCGGCAAACTGTGCCCCACTCACACATCCATCTGTGGAAAGAAATACATCTGTTCCCCTGGCCTTTTGTTGCAGATGGTGGTGGCAATAAGAATATGACTTTTGATTCGGCTTCTCACATGGAAGAGGAATTTAAGCTGGTCAATGGAAAGGCAGTAATGTACGTGTTTGCTCTAGAGGGCGGAAAAAGGACAAACGAGAAAAATGTGTGATTGTTTATGTGGCATTTATCACTTTAATGCAATTTATTTATTTAGATACTAGATGTAAGTGCCTCCATGTGAAACACATTTCATCAGGAAAACAGGCAGGAGGACATAGAAAAAAAACTGGAGGCTCAAAGAGTGGAGTATTGATTCAAATGCAAGACTCAAATAACACTGGATCTATAAAAACTGTCTAAAGTTACTTTGGAAAAAAGCACAAATGAGGAAGAAATAGATAAAATAACCATGTTGAATATTAGAGGTGTGAACCTTTACTTTGCTTACAATTAGACTCATTTATGATTATTTGATCATTAAATAGTTTTCAATCATCTTTTAGCCTTCTTTTTATCAATATGTACAGCACCAATTATCAAAAACTAAACTTTGAAGACTGTAAAATTAAGAAAATGAAAGTAAATTAAGTCATTATGTAACTTATAAATAACTAAAATTAAATTTATGTTGTGTCAAAATCAATAAAACACAAAAAAGTAAAAAGTTTAAATGCAAAAAAAAGCCTACACAAACATATAATGTTAATAGGCCTGTCACGTTATCTATTTTTTGTTGTACGATATATTGCACCGAACTATATCGCGATAAGCGATATTATTGTCATTTAAGACCATTTTAGGCCACTCATTATAAAAAGCCAGAACAGCAATAGAATAGCATCATAACGCAAGTACATTCTTCAAACAAACACATAATATTATATTCTTAAGAATATTTAATTTAATTTAGTAATTTTAATAATTTAATGATTAGGCATTCGAATCAGAACGTGAAAACACATATCCTAAATAAATAATAATTAATGTTAACAAAAAAAAAACTTCAAGGTAAAAAGTAACAGAGTCTGCAATATCTGCTATTTTCAGTTGTCAAGCACCCACATCAGAATATACTTTAGTCAATTATGGTAAATACTATAGTGCTTTTTAACCATACTGACACTGACACCTCCAACAGCGATAGAGAGGTTGCACAATCAGCTGAAATGTTGCAAGAATTGTTTTTTACATATGGGCAATATATATTGCATCACCAAAAATCATTGAGGTCATGTCCATGTATTGTGCGATAAGTGCATATATTGATTATTGTGACAGGCCTAAATGTTAATTATAATTTCATCCAGTAATCAAAATGATTTCATTATATAGTGCATCGCTTGTTACACTTTGTTGCACTTTGATAGCAGCATTGTTTCAAATGAAGCAGCAGTCTTTGGTTTACAATGAATTAGGAGCTGAACATCTATATCATGTAGAGTGTTGCCTATATGGCTGCAGAGGGGACTGATTCTACTTAAAAGGGCTTTAGGTTACTTCCTCCTTGTTCATGCCGTTTGATTAATAATATCACTATATGGTATCCTCTTTCAGAATGGCACATTGTACAATATGAGAACACAGGCTTGTGTTTTTACAGATAAAATCGATATTGCTGAGTACTGATATCCTTTGGCTATATCAGTATACCGTATAACTCCAGCAGAGATCTTTACATGTGTCTCGATGGAGTCGTTCTGCCTTCAACCAGAATCAAAGTCAGCAAAACTTCTGATGGAAGTCCAGGGCTGATATCTCCCTGCTCCTCAAACTATACAACATGTAACTGTGCAGGAAAAGAGAGTGGAGGCTTCAATAGCTTATTTCTGCTCTGCTTCTTTATGGCTGAATCATGGCCACAGAAAGAGAGCTGGCTGTGGGCGATCTCTGCAGCTATGAGTAGATGCTGGCCCACTGAGCAGGGACAAGGCTGCTTTGTTGGGGCCCTTCATGCATCGGGTCAGGCTCCTCCACAGCGGCCGGAGGGCCGACGTGGGAAAAGCGGCAGCTTGCCACCAGCCTGAGCTCCACATCAGTGAGTGCCAGAGAGAAAACTGCTGACGCAAGTTTATTATATTAAGACTAAGCGCATGGATCGAATATAATGTAACACATCAGATTGTTCCCCCAACTATTTATGTACTGTATCTTACGTTCATTCAGGGAAAGTTTCTAAAACAGGGCTTCTCAAAGTTTGGACCCAGACCCAGAGAATTCAATCCACACCCACCTTATACTTTCATATTTCATGAACTCTAATTGTGTGTAAAGTGTTACAGTAAGACTGTATCCTAACTACATGATGCAAAATTTCTTTATTAGAAAGCGACGTAGCAGCACAATAAAAGCAAATACTTCTGAGAAAATGATTACCTCAGGTACAGATTTTGTGCTTTATTCAGTGTTAAAGCCTACCAATGGGAGTTTAAATTTGGTTTAACGTGACATTTACTGTCATACTATTACAAAGCAGCAGCAGATCACTTCAGATCCTGAAAATAAAATCAGACGGTTTGAAAATAAAAAGTCTGAGCAGTGAAAACCAACAGTCACTCAGTAGCCTATCAATAATGTTAAAGAGGTTTAATATCTAATAATTAGAATAAAATCTTTTACCATTTCGTTGGGAGTGCAGTAGCTGGTATTTAAATGTTTCCAGCATGTTGAATCGCATTTGGTGCAGACAGCCAATTTAATTGTTGCTGAAATCTTTTCGCGTTGCGTGTAGTTAGGACATGAATTTCCTACTCACAGTGTGGATTTCCTACTCTGATACCCATATATTAAACTTGTAAATCATTCAAGTTATTTATGTATTTCTTATAGCTCAAAATCAAAAGCGAAGGTAATATTTAGTGAGCGTTTGAATGAGTGAAGAAATAAGTTTCCAGAAAAGAAAAGTTTACAGAGAAAATAGTTTTCAAAGATTATTGAACAGAGAGAAATTTGTTTTTGTTTTGCTCCAATCCAGCACAAATGTTTTGTTTTGTAATGAGCTATTTGGAGTTTTGAAGAGTGGAAATGTCAAACGCCAAAACCTACTTCTTGTTGTGTTTAGTTCATCCAAGTTGCTGACACTTACAGTTACTTGTTACTCATGTTTTTTATTGCAAAAGGCATTTTATCATCTATTTATTTTTGTTGTTGATCTGTTATGTGTATGCATGTTCATTATTTAAAAAAAAAAAAAAATCCAAACTTTTGACACAGACAAAAATTTAGATTTAAACTTTGGAACTGATATTTTGAGAACACCTGCTCTAAAAGCAAACTTTGCAGACTGTAATAATAATAATAATAATAATAATAATAATAATAATAATAATAGGGATGTACCAAAAAAAAGTAAATAAATGTTCATGTCATCAAAACTAGTCAGTATCTATTGTGAACAAAAATCAATCAGGTACAAAATGAAAAAAACAGATAACAAGTAAAAATATCAGCAAATATATAGCCAACATGGTTTTGATAGATATAACTTGTTAGACTTTCCACTTTCATTGTAGCCTGATTTCAGAAAAAGCCTCAATCTTTGGATTACGAGGGGCTGAACTATGAATGAATGTTTGTATGGCTGTACAGTGAGCTTCCTTTTTGCGAGATGCCTGATTGTGCAGATGTACATGTCGTTGCATGTGTTTTGTAGATGTCTTACAAAACACTCACAGGACAGAAGTAACACTTTTCGCTTGGAAAAAGATGCAGAAAGGCAATTTACAACAACAAAGAGCCTCTTTAGTTCTGCGTGAGGATGTTTTGCAACACAGTGATTTGCCATTCTATAAAATCACAGAGGGAAAGACACAAAGCCATTGAGAAGAGGCACAGCATCTTCTTTAAAAGCTGTTGTAAAGAGGCAAAGCTGACATGGGGTGACTGTTACATAAGGGGGAAAGTGTGCCCATTCATTTTTAATGCAGGTGAGGGCCCTGTCGGCGCAGGGAAGAGAGAGCAGATGGGCCACTGATGGAGAGCTTAGGCCTCGTGCATTCTTCTGCAGCTCTGCCATGCAGGTAATTCACCAGCTCTGTCATCAGCATCAATAAAACATAACTCAGGCCAGCTGACTCCTTTTATGCAGCTTTAGACTTTCGCCTTATTTTAAGTAAAACACTAAAAGAATACTTCAGGCCAAAAAATGAACGATTTGTCATAAGTTCAATTACTCGCCCTTACGCCATTCAAAACCTGAAGCATATTTATTCTTTTGCTGACATCATATACGTACAGTCAAGCCCCAAATTATTCATATCCCTGGAAAATTCTGACTTAAAGTTTTTGTTCAAATGTAAATAAAAGCTGAAATTGTATTTATTTTTTTATTTTTGTAGATCATTTTATTATCCTTTGGGAAATGTCTGTTTATTTATTTATTTTTTTTAATTTTGTAGATCATTTTATTATCATTTGGGAGGAGTCTGTGTCCTTTCCGCTCAAAAGAAATATGTTGGTTGAATAAAAGTAACTTTAAGTCAGAAACTGCATAATAATAAAATAACAATCATAAAATACTGCTTTCACAAGTTTCATATGAATATTATAATATTTTTAAACCAATTCTGTACTTAATACATCTTTTTAAAACTTTTTCCTTTTTTTTTTGCACTATGGGGAACCAAAACACATAAAATATATTGTTTGAAAATGTTTTGTTTAATTTTTGGCGTCTGGTAGCTTATTATTAGACAAAGATTACAAAGAATCACATTGTTGAAAGCACAGAGCAATATTTTAAAATAAAATGGCATTACTTCTCTTAAACCTAACTATCCATCTATCTGTCAAATAAATTTTAGACAATAATAATATATTAATCTAATCTAAAACAATCTTGACTTAAAATCAAGCCTTCAAAAACTCATTTAATGCATGCTATTTTTTTCTATTTAGTAAGAAAGTAAGAGAGCACTGAACCTAAAATGACGTCAGATTGAAGTTTTAAATGCATTCTTTGCTCACTGAGGGTCTCGACCTATAAAACTGGAATGTAGTTTTGACAAATGAGGACAGTGTGTGCCAGGCAAAACCTGCTTCCTGTGTCCTAAACACTACAGTAGTATGGTTTTGGTTTGCGCAGCACTCCTATGGCCAGCTGGGAAGGCTTTATGATGAACAAACAATTTTTTCGAATTGTATAAACTGAAATTTTTACACACTCATTAATTGAAGCAAACACGAACAGTGGACAAAAAAGGATGTTTTGTGCAGTGTGCCCAGTTCAGTTAAGGGTCTGTCTCATGTGTATTTGTCAGTTGCGGTAGTCAAATATGTCTGGATTATCAGCAGCTGCAGACGTCCTGAACCCTATCTAAGCTCGGATGAGAAGGAAACTGTTACATGTTGTCCAGACATCAGTTTGTCCCCTACTGTATGGCACTATAGGACACAAATGCTGAAAATTCGTGCATAAATCATTTCTAAACTTCAAAATTAAACTGTTTACTGGTGTAAACACTAACAAATGGCTAAGTATTTTTTGAAACTGATGTACTAATTGGTAAATAAATTGTAAAATAAATTCAGTTAAAAAGTATTAGGACACTTAAGTAACAGATCTTGACATTATGTAATAAAGCATATAACCAAGTGACCTGCATTTATTTCTTCATAAAATAAAATAAAATAAAATAAAATAAAATAAAATAAAATAAAAT
>CAIGQQ010033930.1:3224892-3292138 GCA_903798035.1 Danio albolineatus | reverse complement strand
AATAAAATAAAATAAAATAAAATAAAATAAAATAAAATAAAATAAAAAAATATATAAAATAAAATAAAACAAAATAAAAATAATAAAATAAAATATTTATTTAAATTATTGTAAAATTCTATTAAACAAACAAACAAGTAAATAAGTAACAAAATAAATACGTTAATCGATTAAATAAGTCATTAAATAAGTAAATAAGAAAATAAATTAGTAAATAAGCAAATACGTAAATAAGAAAAAAACAGTCAATAAATAGGTAAGCAAACAAACAAACAAATTAAAAATTAAATAAATAAATAGATAAATAAATAGATAGATAGATAGATAGATAGATAAATAAATAAATAAATAAATAAATAAATAAATAAATAAATAAATAAATAAATAAATAAATAAATAAATCTTCTTGAGCCAGCTGGTTAATATTAAAAAGCAAAATGGCTACAAGAAGTGGAAGTATGTTTGAAGATGTCACTTCTTTTGAGATTTTTTTTTACTGAAACAAAATTCCTACATTTTAAAAGGTCCAAAAGTGTCCAATTACTTTTTTGATGCCACTGTGTATTACAAATAAAATGACAGTATTTGCAAAACTCTTCCAATCTCCGAAGACGGGTCATTGCAAGAATTAGAAATACTGTAAATTATCAGAAGTAGACCACACTTACCTCTACAATGTCAGAGTTGGTTCTGCTCTCGTGGGGTTCATTGTATTCTGTGTACTTAAGTAGGACTTTGTCCATGTCAGTGCTGGCATATTGAAAGAGTTTGTTCGAGCTGTTGAATATAATCAGGGCAATCTCACAGTCACACAATACGCTCAGCTCATAAGCTTTCTTCATCAAACCAAACTTCCGCTTTGTGAAGGTAACCTGTGAGGAAACAAGAAGATATGCTCAGTAAAATATTGACACAAACATTTAGAATATTCACATTTAAAATGATCTCTCAACAACTTCTTTTGTTTGTTAACCCAAAGATTTATCATTTTAAAAGGACATATTTTTAAACTACATAATGTGCCATTTTCAAAATAAGGTAAGCTCGACAGCATTTGTTGTGATTACAGAAAATAAAAGTTAGGAAATACACACAGCAAGACGATTAGAAGGGAAAGGGATACACATGGGGTAATCCATTCCATGATAAAATTTCATGCCTGCTACTGTATGTCAAAGCACTAACAAGAATTACCTAAAAACTCATTAAAACTTAATGTATTTTTTTGGAGATGTTTTTGTTGTTGTTTTTTCAACATCTGAAACTTGCTCAAACTAATATCGCAGTTAACATCAAGCATTGAGCAAGCAAAACACATGCCCAAACGTGTGCACAGACTTAGATGGCCTTTTTTATTTTTCAAAAGAATGTCAGTGATTATAAGGTGAACTAATGTATATTTCTGGTATATTTATAATGCCTTTAAACTTTTCAAAAATTCCTTTAGGTTACTGGTATCCTAT
This sequence comes from Danio albolineatus, assembly GCA_903798035.1. Lineage (NCBI taxonomy): Eukaryota > Metazoa > Chordata > Actinopteri > Cypriniformes > Danionidae > Danio > Danio albolineatus. The sequence continues at coordinate 3,290,675 of CAIGQQ010033930.1, read as the reverse complement.
TTCACTTTACTAAATCCACAAAAAAAAAAATGTCCGCTCAGAAATTGCTAGTAAATTTCCCCCTAAAAAATTCAATATGCAATACTGATATTGAGTAGTCTGATAACAACATTTCAATATATATATATATATTAATATCAGGCGACATGGTGGCGCAGTAGGTAGTGCTGTTGCCTCACAGCAAGAAGGTTGCTGGTTCGAGCCTCGGCTGGGTCAGTTGGCATTTCTGTGTGGAGTTTGCATGTTCTCCCTGCGTTCATTCAGCTGTGGCGACCCCAGATTAATAAAAGGACTAAGCCGAAAAGAAAATGAATGAACGAATGAATATATATATGCATATACATATATATAGAAAACAGGTAATAGATTTGAGCTAATTAAATAAAAAATAAACAGTCAAGGTGCAAATATTTACACTTTAAAACACCACAAATGGCTAAAAACATTGGTAGAAATACTGATTCTTATTGGCTGTTGTCATTTTCTTCTCTCCTCTTCTGCATTAGCTTTTATTTTCAGCTCTAGGTACACCTAACAGCACCTACTGGAGAAATGGGGATGAAGATAGTAAAGGCCCCATCTCATAGGTCAATTTTGGATAAACATCCTACTGTATGCATGAAGAACACGATTGCTTGGCATATAGAATTAATTTATTGCACTTTTGCATGATTTGGATACTGCATATATTATTATCACGATAACGATAATTTCTCGATATATTATGCAGCCCTACTATTTATGGTGTGTGAATTCCACTCTAACTTCTAGTCAGGACTTTACATACCATAACATACAATATTAATATCTAATATCTATGTGTCTCTCTCTTTTTCGGACAAATGACTTACATGTGCCATGTGAACATTAATGTAATTCCCAGCATTTCGTTACCAGAAATCGAACAAATACTTCAACTGCAAATCACAGATCAAAATAATTCTCTCAACTATTGTAGTGGAGACCTTTAAGGTGATTCTGCACTGTCTACGGGGATCTGATAAAGACTAATTGTTTCAGTGGTGTCTGTCTATCCTGGGCCATGATACTGTGCGATAATGAGTCAAGCAGACGCAGAGCTGCCACACTGATGTCATGGCAGGTCAGACAGAAGGTCAGCGAGAGGAACGCAACAGAGGCTCCACAGCCTGTGCAATCAGCCCATTAGAGAGACAGTGGGCTCCATCACTCCTGCTGCATCCTCTGACAGCCTCTTCCTGCAGGGCCATCGCTGTAACACGAGCTGCATATACACTTCTACAGGTCACACATAAAACGCCCAGAAACACTGCTGGACAGGAAGTATTTTTACTTCACTACTGTGCTTAAAAATGACCAATCAACATCAAAACTTGCTCGACTTGTACAGAGTGTTTTAAAAATTGTAAGCTGGGAAGCGAAAGGACCTATTCAAGAGATGTATGAGGTAGCTGTAGTTAAAAAAAACCTTTCCCATGATACATACATTTTAAATGAGAATTTAAGAATAACATGTTAATCTTGAGGAGATGATTTGGGGTCTTGATGTGCAAATCGGAAAAATATTTTGTGCTGATTGCGATTAAATTATTAAACAGTAAAGTACGAGAAAATTAAAAAGATTGGCGATTTATAGAATTTGAAACATATAATTTATTGTGTTGTAATGTGTTGCCTTGCCAGGTCATATATAGCCAAGATGAAATTCTCAGAAATGGGACAAAAAAGTATAAAGCTTCTGTGCTTTTTGAGCATTTTTATTTCAGGAAAACTTTAGGTCACTGATTTATAAGATACGCACAGTATAGTGTCAATCTTCGTTTAGAGAATATCTGATTCAAACGATTCAGTCAGAGAGAGTCTTTAGAGGAAAAAAAATTATGAGTGTTTATTTAAAATCCTTAAAAAAACACACAGACATTAAAATGCTCAGACATTTTCCTTGCATTTGAAGAATTCCAGTATCATTACGTTCTTTTTAAAATGTTATCATATTTTGCCTTAAGTTACATCTACAGTACACAGATTTGCATGCATTTTTTGTTGTTGTTTGTTATATATTTGTCTTTATGATATATTTAGATATTAGTACACATTTTGGTAATAGGTGCCACGGTGGCGTAGTGAGTAGCACGTTTGCCTCACAGCAAGAAGGTCGCTGGTTCGAGCCTCGGCTGAGTCAGTTGGCATTTCTGTATGGAGTTTGCATGTTCTCCCCGTGGTTGTGTGGGTTTCCTCTGGGTGCTCCGGTTTCCCCCACAAGTCCAAAGACATGTGGTACAGGTAAATTGGGTAAGCTAAATTGTCCGTAGTGTTTCCCAGAGATGGGTTGCAGCTGGATGGTCATCCGCTGCGTTAAACAAATGCTGAATAAGTTGGCAGTTCATTCTGCTGTGGCGACCCCGGATTAATAAAGGGACTAAGCCGACAAGAAAATGATGAATGATGATGATGATGATTTTGGTAATAAAATTAAAAAAAATTATTGTGAAATAAATATTTATTCTATAATAATTACATTTTTAACTTTTAATATGTAAGTATCTTAAAAAAAATAAATAAATAAATAATATATACACTAAATATATACAATAAAATATAAACACATTGTATATATATATATATACATTGTATATATATATATATATATAGTGCATGCGTAGCGCTTCATTTTTTCTATATTTTTTTATGTTACAACCTTACTCCAAAACGGATTAAAAGTATTTATTTACTCAAAATTCTACACACAATACCCCATAACGACAATGTGAAAAAAGTGTTGAAAATTTATATATACAAAAAAGAAAAGTTACACATAAAATCACACATACACTTTAGATATTATGCAAGAGAATCACTCAAATCCTAGCTCTGAAGTGACGATTAAGTAGCAAGTAGTGTCTGCTGTTCTGACGTCAGCTGCAGATTGTGAATGAATCGTGGAAGAAAGTAGTTCCTCATTCAAAACGATTTTGAGACTCTCTGTGTCTGATTTTCTTTTTTATATACATGATTATGCCGTCGAACTGTTGTATAAATGCAATTTCACACTCGTAGCAGTGCGATAAGGCTGTATATCGTCACTGGTGGGACACTAAGGCACTTGGCTTCCCACCAGTGGCGATATATATATATTTTTTTTCAGAAAAAAATACAGCTATCACGCACTGCTACTAGTGTGTTAATGCTCATATGTATATGTATGTCAAAACAAACTTTTATTTTGGATGTGATTAATTGCTACTAATATACTATTTCATTAGAGTAATCTGTACTTTTCCTCAAGTGTCTGATTTGTATACTTGTGCACCACTGCCTAAAACTAACTGACTTTTCTAGAGATGACCGGCCATTATGTAGCAAGCTATACGCTTTGCTTCTGATCCAGCTATACAGTGAGCCAAGCCAAGCATGTGTCCTATTATCCACGAGGAGCTCATTCAGGAGCCTTCAAAAGCCTAAAAATGAATTATGCATTTGTTCAGCTCTCATGTTTAACAAGTGTCGTACAGCGAGGATAGCAGCAGATTTACTTTCATAATATGGAAGCATCAGAACGCCATCGTGGATGAGCATATGAACACTCAAGATGAGCAGGATGTGTCGTGCACATGGCAAAACTAACAGAGATGACATGGAAAGCTGTGCCTACGGCGGAAAAGAAGTTGGAGAGCATGTGCATGTGAGGGAGAGAGAGAGAGAGAGAGAGAGAGAGAGAGAGAGAGAGCTGTATGATTACTTCCGCCAATTTCACTGACCTACAAAGCAGAGCTGAGCAGATGAGCTGGCTTTGTTCAACTTTAATTGGTCACAGCTTGCAGAAACCCTCATTTCAAATGGTACAATGCTATATAATCCAATGAGCAGAGCAGTATCTCTGAATCTATACTCTAAATCAGGTGATTGCAGTACTTAATTGCTTATAATGTTGTATTACACACGCACACACATGTCGTTTCTGTTTTGGTTTCTATTGACTTACACTGTGTGAAAAAAAAATCAAATGACATTATTTTATGTTCCACCGTTTATGCCATTGTAGTTTAAATGTTTCTCTGCAATAAACTACATTGAAACAAATAAATTATATATTTAGATCATTTTTGTAAAGATGCGTTTTGCAATTTGAATTTGACACTTTTCTCATTTAACACAGTAATGGCTTTAAATGATCTTTTAGGGGGTAATTTCTCAAATAAAATTGGTGTGCAATTTGTGATTAATTACATTAATTAATCTGCAGTAATTAGATTAAAAACTGTAATTGTTTCACAAGCCTATTCAGTGCTAACAAATGGAACTTTATTGCAGTGTCACACACACATATATGAGTTTGTGTGTGTCATCTAATGTTAACAAATGAGAACTTATTATAAAATTGTTAACTATGCAGTACATTAAACTTGGTATGATTTTTAAAATAATACAATAGCATTTTTGATTAAAAGAATGCTCACAAATACAGTAACAAAACAGAAATAATGTGAATAAAATTTCAATTTACTATTTTAACATACACTTTATTAGATACACCTGTCCAACTGCTCGTTAACGCAAACTTCTAATCAGCCAATCACATGGCATCAACTCAATGCATTTAGCCATGTAACCAAGCATTAGAATGGGGAAGAAAGGGGATTTAAGTGACTTGGCATCGTGGCGTGATTTATGTGACTTGGAACGTGGCATGGTTGTTGGTTCCAGACAGGCTGGTCTGAGTATTTCAGAAACTGTTGATCTACTGGGATTTTCAAGCACAATCATGAAAATATCAGTTCTGTGGGCGCAAATGCCTTGTTGATGCCAGAGGTCAGAGGACAATGGCCAAACTGGTTCGAACTGATAGAAAGGCGACAGTAACTTAAATAACTTCTCCAGGTATGCAGAAGAGCATCTCTGAACGCACAACACTTCGAAACTTGAAGCGAATGGGCAACAGCAGCAGAAAACCACACTGGGTTTCACTCCTGTCAACTAAGAACACGAAACTGAGGCTACAATTGTGGTGCAATGGTGGTGGGGGAGTGTGGTGTATTGTCTTGGCACATGTTGGGACCATTAGTACCAATTTAGCATCATGCCAATGCCACAGCCTACCTGAGTATTGTTGCTGACCATGTTGACCATGTATCCCTTTATGACCACAGTGTACCCATTCTCTGATGGCTACTTCCCCCAGAATAAAGCACCATGTCATAAATCGTGAATAATCTCAGACTGGTTTCTTGAACATGACAATAAGTTCATTGTACCCAGATGGCCTCCACAGTCACCAGACCTTAATCCAATAGAGCACCTCTGGGATGTAGTGAAATGGGAGATTCGCATCATGGATGTGAGGCTGACAAATCTGCAGCAACTGCATGATGCTAACATGTCAATATGGACCAAAATCTCTTTGGAATATTTCCAGAACCTTGTTGAATCTATGCCACAAATGATTAAGGCAGTTCTGAAGGCAAAAGCGGGTCCAACCTGGTACTAGTAAGGTGTACCTAATAAAGTAGCCGGTGAGTGTACTTTAAAAATTTACTTTTGATGGCATACCTGAATCTGTAGTGTTTTGTGTCATATTATCTTTAAGAAAACTATGCTCCAGAAATCCTTTTTATAATTAAAAATCTTCAAAATAAATAAGAAAATTGAGCAATGCGGTGAGTAGCGATGTCGCCTCACAGCAAGAATGTTGCTGGTTCAAGCCCCGGCTGGATCAGTTGGCATTTCTGTGTGGAGTTTGCATGTTCTCCCCGTGTTTGCGTGGGTTTCCTCCGGGTGCTCTGGTGTCCCCCACAACATTGTGAAACATTTTAAACGCCTTTGTGTATTTTAATCACACTGACCCAATACTTGCATATATATGAAAATCTATTTTAATATTTCACAAGCAAACCACACTTGCTGTCACTGCTTAAAATGACCTATCAGTCACTGCTGAACCAAATCAAACCCATCCAAGACACATGTTATGTTGACACACATTCATCTAAATCCATTCAACCTCCAACGACACAGGGCAATGACACACAGCGGCTTTCATTATCGATACACAGGAAATGAATGGAGTGTGCTGCTGGAGCAGGACTGTATACCTGAGCAGTCCAGGGAGAGAAGTAAGTTGAGCTCCGGCAGACAGCAGAGTGAATTCCCAGAGCCACAGAGAGCAGCTCCCTCCCAGCTGTCATTAAATTCCTCTTGCAGAGCAAACACAGGCAAAAGCAGCCTCCAAAAAATCTCCCTGGACAAGCCTTTTCCAACTATATCATCATTAAATGCTCTTTTCTACCGTAAATGGCAGATTTAATTGTGCAACTTAATGGCGGAAAGAGAAATGGAAGCTATAGTCGAAGTAGGTGGCGTAGTTCAGGTTGGAGTTGACCTCAGAGGCAGCAGATGAAAATGTCACCTTTTGTACGGGACGGCCCCGCTGTACGGTGTGTGCGGTGACACTGTTCCACTCCATTGCTGTTTAGGGCACTCAAGAGTAGTTGCTTGCTGACCCAGAGAAACCATTTATTCCAGCTGCAGTGCTGGACGGTGGCACACACACACATACACTTGCGTACAGCAGACACATGTGAATGCAAATGAAAGCTTTTAACTCATGTTCAACTTCATAAGTGATTCAAAAAAAGAGCAATTATATTTTTCTCAGCCTTGGGAAGCACAATGCATGCTTGAGACTGCAGTGATAACAATTGCAGTTGTTATCTGTGCGCTAAGTATAGTGTGCCAGCCACAGTATCAGAACGCCACAAATAAGCACTCAATAGCTGCAACAAGGGCTTTCGGGTGACTCCCCAAACAACAACCCTGGTCTCTCTGGTCTCTGCTGAGACAGAGGAAAGCCATTGAGAGTTCTGAGGGCATGTGGGAGGTCATTTACACACCAGTTCAGAGAGTGGGATGTGGTGTGACTTAATTCAGACATTTCTTGTTTCAGTTTGACAATACTGTAATCTGTTCAGTTACGCCATATGCCAAATTTATCGAAATCTCAATATGGTTTAGTGCAGGAGTCACCAACCCTGTTCCTGGAGAGCTACCTTCCTGCAGAATTCAGCCCCAACCCTGATCAAACACACCTGAACCAATTAACAGGACTTGAAGCAACACTTGAAAATGACAGACAGGTGTGTTTGGTCAGGGTTGCAACTGAAATCTGCAGGAAGGTAGCTCTCCAGGAACAGGGTTGGTGACCCCTGGTTTAGTGTAATTATCGAATGCTGTTGCTCACGGCGGCTATTTAAATACATGCACGAGGTTTGTGCTTGAAGCTCACAATCGAGTGTTTTCAGTGTCTTAGAAGGCTTGGTTCACAGCAAATGATGCTCCACACGAAATCTTGAAATGGAAGCATCTGCTCTGAGTTTAGGTTGTTTATAACGTGCGTTTGGAAACTCAACATGAGCAGGCATCTTCCCATACTTGAAATGAGAAGTGCTTGTAAAGCAGCTGTTGTGAACAAAAGAGAGGTTTTAGTGTTCCAAATGAGTATAGATTCATGTTTGAAAAAGAAATAAACTAAGGGTGCTTTCACACTTGGTTCAATTGCCTGGACCGTACCCAAGTTCGATTGTCCCCGCTTGACACCTTCTTGGTTGGTTTGTGTTCACACTGTCTTTTTTCCTTCTGAACCCAGGTACGTTCGCGTCATCAAGCTGATGTTTTGTGTACGGTTGTTGCCAGGCGACAGACACGAAAGCAAAGCGCCAAAATGTAAAGACGTCAGCATATCGCGGTCGTTTCGCAATTGCTGAACCTTTCAGTTTGGACATACTGAAAGCGGCTCGCGTCTATCTGCCGCAAACATATTATACACGTTCAGAACATCACGCAAATCCAAGCTGTTTTTGGAAGAGACAAGCAGACATTATCACTGTGTTTGCCCTGGCTCAGTCCCGCTTGTCAGCAAGGTAGAGTACAGTATGTGATACTCACACACACACACACACACACACACGAATTAACGTTATAAAAACTATAGTTTTCTGTACTGTTGGCGGTTCACTTACGGCTTTTGGTCAAATTGCATTCATATTACAAGTGAACCGTACCCCAGACCACCTCTTTCAGGCGGACTCGGGTACGGTTCACGGGTGCACACCCAAGTTCAGAAGACGTGTTCACACTAGCTAAACGTACCGTACTATGACGTCAAACGAACCCGGGTGCGGACCAAAAGTGCTAGTGTGAAAGCACCCTAAGACAGCAGATTAATGATATATTAATATGATAAATATATGAATAAATATGATAAAGTAAATTAAGATGATATATAATGCCATATTTGGGGCTCTGTGATATTTATTGGCATTATTTTTATTTATTGTTTGTGTGTGAGTTGACATTATTGAGACGTTATTATTGTTATTGATGATAAAATATACCTCAAAAGTCCAAAAGTGCTCACTGTGAAGAGTATTAGAACCCAGTTAAAATGATGCTTTAATTTAATATAGCTAATGAAGCAAAGCATATCCATCTATTTGTCTGTGTTTGTTTTTTTGTTTTTTGTTTTTTTCTCGAATTTATGTTATAGTTGATGAATTCCAGTCAAGCAACAGTTCAATTTTCCTGACTTTTAGCATGTAAGTGCCACTGCAAATGTAAGACTGTTTTTACGCAACAGTGCAACAAATAAGAAGTTAATATAAAGTGAGTTTAAGATACTTTTTCCCAGATTTGACAATGAGAACAGCTCCAAATAAAGTCAGATCAGAAACTTTGTGCACCTCAGACTCACACTGCAGTATTTCATTCCTATATGAATCTGGTTTTGGCCAAACTGAGTGAGCTATCCAATGATCCATTTGCTAAGACAGTCACTTGTTTCATTTTCAAAGAATCGATTGAATGAATCAACTGCAACTTGCCGTCATATACAGATGTTTTTAAGGTGAAGTGTCAAATTCTTAGCTTAGTAATAGCAGAAAACATATCTATGAAAATACTTCGAACACTCAGGCACCTTGAATAACCAAAGTGTGAGAAAGTGATGTTATGAGTCATGTTTTTTGGAGGGTTTTTTGCTCCAAACTTCTCTTTGTTCCCTCCAACTTGTGGCAGGCTTTGATAAGGTCATTCTATCCCAGCCATCCAGTAATTATATTAGCATTTCTCTTCTAATTGTACAGCAGGAATAAGAACGCTGACCTTTTCACAACTTTTCAGCATATCAGGTAGTAGCTGGGGTACTAATTCTGCTCTGCCATCATGTCTTCCATGTTTTATCTCACACTTCTCTCTCAGTCTGTCCTCTTTTTTTGCTGCCAGCGCACTGGGCCGACTTGTATACCATTGGGTATTGTGGCTTCTTAGAATTTCAAGATACCAGAGAATCAAAGCAAATGAGGATGCAAGTAAAAATAAATCCCTGCTCCCATAAAAAGAGGAAATGGGCAATATGTGTGGGTGAAAAGTGTTGAGTAATGCAATTACGTGACCGGAATCTTGAGGAATTCCTTGTTGTGGGTCGTGGTGAGACAAACTAGATGATGAAGTTCAACCATGCACTTTAAGTGTACATGCATATGTGCACATGTGTGTGTGTGTGTGTGTGTGTGTGTTTCACCTCAGAAAAATTACAAGGTCTGGCATGTCAGTCAAAAGCTGTCCTTAGGGAAGGGAGTTAACGGAGTAAACAAGCCACAAGGGCCTAGAATATACTCTGGCATCGGAGGTGATGCCTCTTTTATCAAATAGAGAGACCAGGGGTGACATATCATTGAAATCAGCATGTCAGCTTCAATGATCTCAATAACAAATGGCGGGAGGTTCATGTGGTCCAGAGAAAGTCTCTGCCATAGCACCAGCTGGCAGAGTGACCCAAGCCCCCTGGCTCCGGCGCTCCTGCTTCCCAGCAAAGAGCACTCAGGCCTGGGAGACAGGCAGCGGTCCCTCCCTCCTGTCCGGCTGGATCAGCTTTCACAGGACACAGAGGAAGCCCCGGGTCCACAGTTCACTGCTGGATTCTGAGCGTTAAGGCACCCACAGGGCAGGACCAGCCAGCTGGGACTGAGCCGGTGTGACCTTGTAATTAGACTGATCTCTATGCATTTATCTCTCACCCTCATTCACGACATGAGCATCACCTGTGATAATTGGCCTCTTACATTCTGTTCAAAGTCAGCTATCAAAGCAATTACGGCAAAACAAGCAAGAAAAAATTGTTTATACTTTCAAAAGAAGTACTCTCAAATGATGTGATTCCCTAACTGAGTGAAATGCCTATGGAGACAGAATATTAACAGACAAAATCAATGTGCGTGTGTGTGTTTGTTTATATATTTGTTTTTCTGTACAGACGGCAATTTGATTTATATTCATAATAGGAAGTATATGTATTTATATAAATTATTACATGGGCAGCAAAGCAGTTTATTAGGTCTAGAACCAGAGCTCATCTGGTTTCTCGAATGAATCATGAGGCCAATGGTCTTGACAGGAAAAGAAATCAATGACCAGATTTTTCTGGATATAAAGATGATGCGCATTACTAAGATTTTTTTCATTCTCTGTTGTTTACGTTCCTCCACCACGATGAATAACTGAAGGGAGGTGGGTGGAGTTTTCATTGTTCAGAGTATTTCATTGTTGTTGTCATCAAACATGAATTACAGACAGAAAACCACCCACACTATTTCCCCTTACAAACCTACAGCTATACTCTAATGCAGTTAAACCAAAAACAAAACTCCCTTTGCTTTAAATAATCCACTTTAGCTGCAATTACAGCCTATCATTTAAGGACACCCAATATCAGAGAAGGGCACTTCATCTTTTTTGTACTGAAACCTTTTTTTTCCCAGCCTCTGGTTTTTAAAACATGTTTTCATCATTAAAGAATAATGGTGTTCTTTCAGAACCTTTTAGGAGCGAGAGTGAAAGAGTCTGATCAGATGGAAGGATGCGCATCCCTTTTTTCTCAGACTAAAAATAAAAAAATAAAATAAAAGTGATGAAAGATGGAGAGTGCGAGGCTCGGCACTCCTGAACATGTGACATGCGGAAGCAAAAGTAAGCCAAAGCAAGGGCGGGCGACACTCCACCCAGCAGTAAAATCATCAAACTTTTAATGACTTGGGTAATTACCCCTAGTGAGCCTGCTTAATGGCGTACAGCGGACGTCGTTAGGCACAGAGGTCCAAACGCACACACTCGCACACGAACGCAGCTGTGAGAAAGCATGGCGACTGTATGGAAAAAAAGCCAAAATGTACCTGATGAAATTGTGCACGACAGTTTCTCTCTCTTAGTTTAACAAGGAGTTTTCCTGTGCGTGATTTTGCAGAACTCTTCCCTTGAGTCTTTACTCTAGTGTTCGCCATAATACTTCCCATCCTCTGCGAATCAAAGAGCTGTCACAACACAATCAAAGCTACAATGGCATGATGCTGTTTTCACACTGACAGGCAGCTCTCATTAAGGTCCTTTGAGACCATCGCCATAATTATAAGTTTTCTAGTAGGGGAGTAATTCAAAAGCATGTTACTACCACCATCAGACATGCTGCAAATGAGACAGGTGTACGACATCATCAGGACAAATAATTACAGGCTTGAAGAGCCGTAGAGGAAATCAGAGCTTGCGCTGAGTGGACGATGGACAGGTGGAGAGCGAGAGGGAGGTGTTAGGGGGGTTCAGGATCATTCTGTCCTCCTGCGCTATTATGGCAGTCGTCCCCCTAACACAGCTTTGCAATTAGCATGTCAGCCTGAGCTGTTCAGTGAGCCTCACCAAATCCTCTCCTCTTCTTCGTCTTCTCCATTCGCTGTCATTCCTTCCTCCTCCTACAGGCCGCACTTAAGGGGCTTTTGGTGGAAAGCTCCAGAAGGACGAGGCTGCATGCATGACAGGACCTCCAGCTCGTCCATATTTCATAGAGTGCGAGTGTGCTGCCGAGTGAGAGCTGAGATGCTCTGTCTTCATTCTCATAAAATAATGCATTCATGCTTCTTTCACTGACGGGACTCAATCAATGCCCAAATCGACGTCGGTTATGCCTTCAGTCCTTTTCCTGGCAAATTTCATGGCGAATCGATTGAAGAATGAGATCCGAGGCTCACCAAGAGCTTCCAAAACCCTTGGGGGTGAATAATATTGCACAATAAACATCCCGCGGCTTGCCTCTCAACCTATTGTTTTGACACATACCGCAATCACGTACTTCATGAAGCCCGCTATTCTTTTCTAAATAAATCCTGATAGGTCAACAGGCTTTCCAAAAAGCTTCTCATAATGATATGAGACGCCCCTGCTGAAGCCTGTGCTGCGTGCAGTACCGCCACTGTATTTAATTAGGCCACTTAAGGCATTCTCTCATTCTAATGCAATGAATAAAGATAGCTCCCGGCACAGCCGCGCAGATAAGGATTTTAATTGTCTTCTTTCAGAGGACCCAGTATGCTAATGGCCATCTCCCCAGGGTGAGGAGAGCACCCTAGAGCGAGCAGGAGACTGGGTTCACGCTAGTGGGGGAGAGGAACTTTGTTCGAATGCACGCAAAAGCTTTAATAAAGGGCTTTAGGTCTTACATCTTTCTCCATTTGTCTGCAAGAACTCTCTGTGGAGCAAGGCGACCACACTCACGGCCGAGCCTGTGTGCCACTGATAACCGCTCTCTCTGATGAGCACCATGAAATTTGGATTCTGACGGACAAGAATGCTATTAATTACCGTGCAGTGTATTGTCTCTCAAGCTTGCATGTATGTGGCAGCGAAGAAAGGAAGCGGAGGTATTGTGATATGCTAAGTTTCGAATCGCTGAAATAATTTTTAAAAGGATCACCCAAAAACGATTTACTTGCTCTCATGTCTTTTCAAACCTGTTTTTCTTCAGTGGAACACAAAAGACGATATTGTGAAGAATGTTTCAGCTGTTTTCATCCTTATAGACCTTATTCTTCACTGCTGCATGGAGGGCACCATAGCGACCACATCTTCTAGTGGGAATCTTAGAACTTCCGTTTACATAATTTACAATTGGTAAATCTTGATCCAAAAATGGTTGTCCATACCTTTTTGAGTGGCATCCGGAGTGTTTTTGTGATCCACAACTTTGATTTTGAAAGCTGTGTGTTAAAGCAGTCATACTTCTGTAAGATACGAAAAACATTCTCCTCCTAATTCAGTGTCTGCCGTCAGATCAGATGCTGAAATACAGCATCATGTTCTCAACCTGTCAGCTGTATATTGTACTCAGCAGCTCTTCAATGCACACATTCACACACACGCAATAGATCACTGCATTATAGAGAAAACCATATTACTAGCATGAAACTTAACAAGTATATAACGTTAAGCCATGTGATTTGCAAAAAATGGAGTGGCTGGCTGATTTGCATGTTGATTCTAATCGTGAGCCGTTTATGTTTCATTTAGTTAGCTTGCATTGTGTGGTATTTACCACAGTATGTGTTTTTCTGTCATTTCAAAAGGCCACTTTATTTTCACTTTGTGCCACTCTTTCAATCAATGTATTAGTGGGACAGTACGTGTGTTAAATGGCACAAGATGCTGTCTGACGGTAAGGGTAAATGCCTCGCAGATGTTGTTTTTCATTCCTATTAGATCGCATTTTTTAAGTGATCAGTCCAGGAGGTGGCGCTGATCAACAGCAGTATTAGTTCTAAGATGTTAAAAGCAAGTAAAAGAGATGAAAACTATCGTTTCAAAGCTGTCCGAATGTCACTGTTTATACGCACCAAGCGAAGCATCCTCCTTATGCACACACAAAGCATAATGGGTAATTTTGCGTTTTAAGAAAAAGGTGTATAAATAAAAGTGGTGGTGTCCAAAATCACACTGCACAGAAATGACTTTAATTGTTTGTTTGTTAGTTTGTCAGACATTATTTCTATATTTATCCCAAAGGGAAATTGCCATGTCACAGCAAAGCTCTCCATACTAAAGATAAATAAAATAAATGACATATATACTGCACACCTTAGTTCCAAACAATGAGTAGACACTTGTCCATATCTAATGCTATTACAATTCAGCATAATTTATCTAGTATGACTTTGGTTATATAATCTGATCACTGTTCGGAAAAATGACTTGTATCTTTCTCTGTAACACCGGGACTGAATTAATCTTGCAATAAAAGAGCTTGCAAACGCTTGGACTATATCCAAAAAGTGGATGATTATCATGGTTCATCATACTGACAAATTTGTCCATCATTTGATCATGTGCAATCTCTTCTACAGTGAGCAGTGCACACCCCACAACAGAACCTGCCCTTTTTATAAGCTTATTTAATTTGTTTTTCTCCTTCTCCAACAGATCCCTTTCCCAGCAGGTTACAGCATACAGGATCACAGAAGACACCACAGAATCATAAAAAGTCTTTAACAGAGTCTGACACATACCAAAGGACCTCAGTCGTCTTATTAAATGAATGCAAGTCGTATGAACACAAGTTAGTTCTTTTACGTTAAACATTAAGAATTACATTTTGAGTCAGCGCTTTGGACTTCAGATGATCTGACTTCTCACTCATGATCCATTCCTGATCAAGTCCCTTTGTCCCCCACAATACTATCAATTTCCTGTACTGTTCTGTACTGATCTTTCCCAATGAAGACAAAAATATCCGATTGAGATCGAATGACTGAAATATATCCAATTTTATAGTAACTTAATTTTTTTTTTCTTTCTTGAATCTTTCCCCTTCTTTCGCTTTTTTTTTCTTTTCTTTTTGCTGATGTTGTAGGCTGGGGCAGATAGTGCAGATGCTGATGTTTCTAGTAGACATCTTCTCTTTGCCTGCCTTCCTATTTGGATCCCACCCAGGACCTGGTGTTATGCTGATAATTGGCCTGTCCTGTAAATTCGAGTTTCTCACTTGGCTGAACTGCTACCTCCACAGTAACTGTCAGAGAGGTGGGAGGAGAGCTGGGGGCAAGGAGGGAGGAGGGCACGGGCTGTTATGTTATCACCCTCAGGAGAGTGAGCAAAACCTCAATTAGCTTTCCGTGAGCATGGCAAGAAAAGTTATTTCACCGACGAGACAGTGCAAATGATATTTTGAGCGGGTGTGAATGGGTGCATCAAGTCTAGCTGGAGAGACGTGGACCGATGCGTTCTTTGGTCATAATCAGATCTTTAAAAATGACGAATGGAGTGACTTCCACTTTTAAACGGACATTAGACATGCCATGTATGTTTGAGCGGAACTGTGTGTGCCCCACATCTGTTTTGTACATGTATTTCCCCTTCTCTAAGACGACAGTGTCAGAGAAAGTGACCAGACAGGGCTGCGTTATGTTATTTATATTTAGCGTGAGTAGACAAGGGTGAATTCCAGTCTGTCTCTGTCGCTGGCCAGATCATTGGCACTTTTCTGAGGAAAGGACAGGAAAAGAGAGAGAGAGAGGCAGAAGCAGAAATAGGGAGATGGAGAAAGAGAGAAGGGCACAGCACGTCTCACTGTCCCTCCTTGTAATGAGAGGGTGCCGTGGTGCAGTGGCTGCTCCTAATTACTACCAAGCAGCTGCAACCGCAGGGAGCAATGGGCCCTACTGGGTCCCGGCACAAGCCCACTAGTGTGAAGAGAATGAGAGAGAGGGGAAGAAGGAAGAGGCCGCAGTCGCCCCAATTCACCCCGGTCACCCTGTGCTCTATGTGTGCCTCTGCCACACTGACTGGCTCACACCAGCTCTGTCTGCCTCATCAGCTTCTCCGGACCCAAATTGCAGGGTGGTGTGTGGGAGCCGCGTCTGTAAATATGGCTGGAAATGTGTCCCAGTCCCTTTTTATGGCTCTTGCTGTGTGTCTATCCAGGAATGCTGGGACAACATGTTTAGCCAATGAACAGATGGCCCAAACTAAGCAATAATCAAATGGGTCTTTTAGGCTTGCTGTGTTTGCAGTGCAGGGATTCAAGAAGGGATGCATGTCCTATTGAATCTAACGCGCAAAATATTCCTTTCATATCCTATATTACTGTTTAGAAATTTGGGGTCAATAGGACTTTTAGCATTTATTTGATCATAAATACAGTGAAAACAGCAATATAGTGGCATATTTCTAAAAACAACAAAAATTAAATAACTGCTTCTTGTTTTAAATGTAATTTATTCCTGTGATAGCAAAAAGTTGATTACTCATTACTACAGCCTTCAATTTCAAGTCATATTTTACTGTTTGTGTACTCAAAGGTATGTACTTATGTATGTATTTATTTAATTGTATATTTATTTATTTAATTATTTGTTTGTTTGTTTGTTTGTTTGTTTGTTGGTTTGTTTGTTTGTTTGTTTGTTTGTTGGATGTAAAGCATTAACACTTTTAATTATTTTAAGTTCTTTTCTTATGTTTCTAAGCAGCCCTTTAAACAGAGATGAACTGTCCAGTTAAACTTTATGTTTATGTATGAATACAAAATTCTTAAGATGCAAAAAGGTTTTAAATTATTACAAAAAAAGGGAAGAAATAAAAAGCGGAGCAGAAAATATTTGTTCTAGTTTTTCTAAATAAATAAAAAATAAAAAATCATTTTTAAAAGCTAGTGAATCAGGCATTACAAAATTATATTGTACATTATGAAATACGTATAGCTATTTTGAAATGTATGAAATAGTGTGTAACAGATTAATGTAATAGTATTAATAGTTTATTATTACTAATGACAGCAAAGCTTGTTTAAATGTATAAATCAAATAAAAATTATATATCGACCAAGATAATAAACTAAATGCATAAATAATGTATAAATAAAAGTAAAACTCATATATCGACCAAGCCAATAATTGAGCAAACTGTAATATAAATCAGTAACCTATTTGCAACTAATAGATCATGCATATTTCTTATTTTAGACATTAATATGATGTCCAAAAATGCTGTTGAGCTACCATCTCAATATTTTTTTGAGAAACGCATGCTTATTGTGTAGAATAAAAAGAAGCATTATGTGAAGAAAAAAAAAAGTGGACTGACCTGCCGGTTCCTCTCATCCATGATCCGCGTGATCTGTATCTTCTTCCGTCCCATCTTGGCGTCCTGCTTGGTCTCTCTGACACCCCGAGAATATCAGAAAAACACGAGTTTGTCTGCTTTCACTCTCCTAGCACATTGTACTCCACTCTTTCTTCTCGAGTCTTTCTCTCTCACTCTCTTTCAGTCTCTGGCTCTTTCTCAAGGTGTCCACGATCTGTGAAACAGAAAGAGGGAAGGAAAGCGAAGAAAGAAAGAAAGAGAGGCAGGAAGAACAAGAGAGAAAACCTGTTATAGTAAATGTGAAAACTCAGGTCTGAGATGCAGAGAAAGTGATTGAATGCACAGTGTTCCACTGCCTGATACATGCAGGAAGGATATAAGACTGAGACCCACAATGATTTCTTATCTTCACACCTGCTTCTTTGCAACAGCTGGAGATCGGCCCACTCACATGACATTTATTATTAGGCTCACAATTTAAAACACTTGATAGTGGATCTGTAATTGCAATGCTCATTCCCATTATTTTTACATTATCCTTTATATTTTCATCCAACATTTCCTTAGTCTTTGACACTGCGAAAACTATTTTGTTAAAAACCTGTTCACAAGAATGATAACTATTATGCTAATTACATCTATATTAGCATCCACATCAGCACACAATATTGTTCTTTTATTTCAAGCACTGACTGCAGATGTGTTTGTTTAAATGCTCTTTTATGGAGGACGGATTCTGATCAAATCTTGATTTGGATGCATATTTTATTGTATTTTTGCTGTTATTAATGGCAAAATTAGATTGGATTACATTATTTTATTAATATGTAATTATGTGATAATAATGTAATTATAATGTAATTTTGATTTCAACTGCACTATATGTATATAAGTAGTTAAAGTCAAAATTATTAGCCCTTCAGTGAAATTTCTATTATTTTTGATGTGATGTTTACCAGACAAAGGTTCACAGTGCATTTCCTATATATTTTTTTTCTTTTAGTATGGCTGGAACAAAAGCAGTTTTTAATTTTTCAAAATGATTTTAAGGCCAACATTACGATCCCCCTGAAGATTCCTTTCCATTATGTACAGAACAAACCACTGTTATCAAATGACTTGCCTAATTATTCTAACTTGCCTAGTTAACATAATAACCTAGTTAAGCATTTTAATTGCATTTTGAGCTGAATATTAGTACATCGCAAAATAAGTAGAAAGATATTATTTACTGTCATCATGGCAAGGAAGAACGAAACTAGTTATTAGAATTAAGTTATTAAAATTTGTATTAAAATGTGTTGAAAAAAATCTTTCCTCGGTCAAACAGCACTTGGAAAATATTTTTAAAAGCTTATTGGAGAGCTTATCATTTTGACTTTAACTGTATATACTGTATGATGTGATTCTAATAACACATTTAATTTCTAGAACCATGTAAAACAAATGATTTGATATTTAGATAGAATAAATTTCCAGTTTAAAGCTTTATTTTTACATATCGTACCCTCCAAAATTACAAATTGTCAAACATTCCATCAGAGCTTTCTCTAACATGCAGACAATCTTTGCCGAGCATCATAATGACATCCCTGTAACTACAGCTGATTGACGACTCTGTGACCGAGTCAGTAAACAGAGCGAAAGCAAACAGCCTAATAAGTAAAGACGAAAAGCATGTGGATGCTTCCTGCTGACTTCAGGCTTAAAGAGCACCAAGCCTTAGCAGGTAAGCCAATATGACACCAATAAGCGGGTCATAAAGTCATCTGTCTGGTTTGAGAATGCACACGATGCATAATGTCTCTTCGGTCATCTCGTTCTGTTTTCTTTACTCCGTTCCCTCCTTCCCACATATCTCTCTGTCTGCATCTCTCAACCTAGGACACAATCCCGGCGTCTCAGGAGACAGCAAGCAGGCCTGATTCTCCCCTCTCACAACCCCTGCTGTTGCCAGCTCTCGCTCCTAAGATGATTAAGAGTGCACCCAGTCTTGGGCTGACATTAGTTTAAATCCTCTGGGCCAGATGAGGCAATTCACACGTGAGAGAGAGTGCGTGGAAGCCAAGTCAAGAAGGTTCAGAGCACAGCTTGCCCCCGGGGAGCCCGAAAGTCGCCCCCGCTCCCTCTTCTGTCCCTGTCTCCCCTTGCTAACCTGCCCACAAAGAGCCGGCCAGCTCTCAGAGGAAGCATTCATCATCTCCGTCCAGCATGGACACAGATGAACACGTAAATAGAAAATGCCTATGTAACCACATCTCACATCTGAGAGACGCTGAGGGAGGGCAGAAACTCTCTCCTCCGGAGAGGCAGAAAGAGCACGCGGCTCTTTGTAGCCACACCATGCCAGCAAAAAGATGTGGAAGTTGATGACCAGGAGGCTGCGACTGACCCATAGGAAATAAACACTATAATTACTGGCTGAACAGAAACGGGTGTTTAGGTGTCTGCAGGTCTCTATTAGGAGTGAGATCACGCTGTCTGTCCACAGAAGGAAACTCTGACAACAGGCAGGCAAAATCAGACATTTCCCTATACCGCATGACACCGGGACTGTGAGACCGACACTGTTCTTTCTCAGCCACCATGACCCCCCAGCAGGAAGGAAAACCGCTTGGCTTATCCTTCGACGTTTGTCCTCACGGCATGTGCTGCATATTGTGCGTTTTGAGCACTGGCCATATTCAAAACCTGCTGATGGAATTGTGTTTCGAAATGCTACAACAATGGGAGTTTTGCAGGTTGATTCGTGTTGGGCTGAAACTACCAAGAAAAAAAAAAGAGAGGGATTAACAATTTTCAATGCGCCAAGCTGTAAAATCACATTCCATTCACTGCCCATGAACAATTTCAAACTCCAGAGATTAAAACCAAATGCTTTCTTATTTGTTTGCTTTTTTTAATCAGTCGAACACAAATGAAAACATTTGGATTAACCATCCCGAGCCTTACAAGCTCCTTGATTGAAAATTTACATGGTTGAAGTTGAGGGCTTTATCTGTATTTGTGTGCGCATAACAATACTGCTCTGCTTATCCAAACATAGCACAACGTAATTACATGTATCCAGGCTTGTTGCTCTAAATTGTATTTGTGAGCTGTCATGCCGTCTCAGAGACTGCGGGTCCAGAAGCGTAATGCACTGTGTCATGACATTTCTGTCAACTTAACAGACATAGACAAGCTACGGTCCTGCAGCGCAGACTGACTGGGTGAAGCTCTGAATGACTTGTGTCACACTAGCCAGAACTCTATTACAGCACGAGTGTGTTTTGTTGATCGTGAGTCTCTGTTTATTTCCCCGAGATGGTCTGGCACATGGTCTGCTGGAGTGGTAGTGTCTTGAACAGACATATAGGAGAGAGGATGTCATTTAGCCCTGATTCACAAGGCCTGCTTTGAATCTAATCGGTTATGAGCCTAGCGAGAAAACAATGACAATTTACTATAGAATTACAGAACATTTATAGTTATAAAATGTATTGCACATAAATAGATGTAATACAGAGTTTTAAAGAAAAATAAGGTCATTTCTCACTGTATTGTGAAATATTCCCACAGTTTATCATAGCTTTTTTATATTCAGTATACTTATAATATCGTGGTATTTATTCGAATATAGTAATCTTTCTGAAAATCTTCAATGTGCTTTGTTTATTCATTTGCTAATTTAATTTCAGCATCAACATATCCTCATACTTACCTATAACATGTTATTTTAGAAAAAACACTAGTCTTTTAACTAAGATAGTTAATTAATAAACATATTTTACAAAAAACGGCAAGCTATAAATTGTTATGGGTTTTGTTTTTGCTGCAATGCTTTTTTTTTTGTATACATTAACTAGAATTTAATCAGATATTAATCTTCCATAAGCAGCCATTCCCCTGTGCCTCTTTTAAAATGAAAACTATGCAACATGCTAGAAAGAAAATTCTACATATATAGCTATAGAAGACCATTTTTAGTTTCAGATTTTTTAAAAAACATTTTTAATAAATAATTATATTTTTTAAGCATAGATTTTGATTTTTAAAAAAGTGTAATATTATAATGTATATTAATAAAATATTGAGATCATTTTTTATTTATTCTTTAAAGGTCTGGTAACATTTCTTTTTGTTTTCATATAAAAACATTGTCAATTTAAAACTTTAGTTGTTGTTGTTTTCAGAAAAATCCCAATTGGTAATAAAACCATTTTATATATATATGACTGGAAAAAAAGAAAAGTTATTCCACTGATATTAAAACACTGTTAGCATCTTTTCTAAAAATAAATATACAAATAGTCAGATAATATGGCACCTTGCTATTTAAAGCAAAAACTAGAAATACAATACATGAGAGGACAATTTTTTAAAATAAAATGTAATGTAATTAAATGTAATTAGATAAAAAATGTCATCAGTAGTTAGCTTGATCTGCTAACATGGTACAGCACTACATTTTTAAATAATTTAATACTTTTTATACTATTTTAATAAGATATTTAACAAACATATTTAGCAAAAGCTAACTAAATAAGATCTTAAAAAAATTAAATCTTTCATGGCATGCTACAACTTGTCATGGCTTTTTTTGTTGCAATTTTTTCATGCATTTACAACAATATAATCAGTTATTAATATTCCATAAGCATCCACTCCTGTGCCTCTTTTAAAATTAAAACTATGCAACATGCTGAAAAAATCTCTATATACGCTATGGCAGACCATTTTCAGTTTCTCTTGATTTACTGGACTTTCCGGATAAATGGTATATAAAATGCATTACACAGTGCATATACAGCATTGGTTGTGTGTATGAAGCATGTATACAGTATACAATTCACCTCACAGTCAAGGTCGCACTGGCTAAGACGTTCATAATAATCTAAAAAACAGATGTAAGTTATTGAGACGCTGAAAAAAAACGCAACTAGACTGATGGATGATGGTTCATTACAGAGCCTTGTTCTCCAATTATCTGGCTGTACTGACTCTGCTGATGATATACTGCACATGCCTTATCAGCTCCAGTCATATTTAACAGAAAGCAGCTATGTCAGTGTATCTGATAGAAACAATGTTTGTTTTACACATTTACAGTGAACTGGCATAATGTGCACGTGTGAGTAATCTCACCTCCAAGCAGCCCTACAGATTCTAGCTTTCACAACAAATAGAGAGTTTCTTTGTAGGCTTTGTGGAGTTCTAGAAATAAAGAAAAAAAAGTGCCAAGAGCGCGATTATTTAATGCTGTCAATCATAACGCTAATGATATATAAACGGCTGCTTAAACCTCATTCCAATGACAATGCTTCTGGCATCCCTCAACCTCCTCCCTCACTTCACCTTTCTTCCCTATAATTAATCAGGTCCGGGAGAGTGTTACAGCATGAGTAGAATCGTCTCACGTTCAAAGCTCTTCATTCCGGACATCCAGAAAAACCTGTTTGCCTCTCAAATCACTGTTAAAGTGACCCGGAAATGAACTTTATATTATTTTCATGTGTTCATGTGTAACTGTAATTTAAGTAGGACTGGGGTTTTCATAATATTTAGCTCTTACTAGGGGCCTACATACATTTTCCAAGTCTTTTGGTTCGGTAAGAATATGTTTACCAAACAAATACAGTGTTTTAACCATGACAAGTCAGAGATTTAAAGTTTTGAAAACAAATGGATATTGATCCTAAAAACCTATTATAAAAAAGTCTCTTTTTATATTACAGTAGGTGGCCTTAATTACCATTTACTTGAATCAAAAAATAAAATGAGTAGGTTTAAGGGTGGGCTAAGGTGTAAAAGATGGTCAACGGTGTAATTACCAACACAAGCTCATTCTGATTACGTACTGTACCACTATATACATTTCTAGAGCACCAAATACGTCCTAGGAGCTATACGTTTGTTTGCAGTTTTGTTTTGTTTTTGTTTAGTTTTTTTGCAGAGGCCGCTGTAGATTGACTGACTGACTGACCGACCGACTGACGGACTGATACCCACACCCACCCACTTCCTTAAACCCAACTGATAGTGTTTTAAAAAGCACAGATTGACCTGCGCCTACCCACTTCCCTAAACCCAACCGACAGTGTTTTGAAAAGCAATTCAGAAAAAAGAAAAGCCCTAGCGGCTAACGTTTCTCACCCTGTTATTTATTTGTTTGTTTTATTTTTTTTGGCTTTTGTTTTATCTTACCTGCTTTCTAGGTCTGTTCTTTGCCAATCTCGAACCCTGTCATCACGGTCAACTCTGCTATGCATCTCAAATCCTCCCACGTACGAAAAGGAACGCTGCCATATCGCCCCATAACATTCGTTTTAAAGACTACATGCAGTCATACATTCCTCTGGCTACATAATTCATGATCTCCAGAAATGTATATAGGGCTACATTTTCAGAATGAGCCTATGTTGGTAATTACAGAAATTAATTACACGCAGATATTTAATCAACCATATGTACAATGTAAAAACATGTATTTAAACTATATTGTAATAAATGATTCATTTCAGTGTAAGTACATATTAGTTAAGTTATAGATAATATATAGCACGTCTCCTCCTGTCCAATAATTATGTTTTGCTACTTTTGACAGGAAATATCTAATATTAAAAATTTGCTTCATTTAAGCAGGAGAATAAACACTGATTGCTGTTTTGACGTTACAGTTCCAGCAGAAAATAAACATGAATGAACATCTCAGTGTTTCAGTCACGGAAAGACGTCAATAAAACACTGCAGCTTGTAAACAATATGTCACAATGCATTACATTTACCTCAGGCAAGTCGTTAAATATCCTCGGTTTGAGAAATGGACTCTAGAGAACAGCATTTATCTAAATGTATGCACTTTATAAGCCTATACTTTCACCCGGTTTTACTCCACCTGTTAGTGGTGTCTGCTTTAACATTAGATTAGATGTAAATCTGTCATGAGAACAAATGAGGAAAAAAGTACTGTTCAAACCACTGTATATTGCAACAATGAATAAGAACAAAGTAATTTATTATTAAAATCTAATTCTAAATTTATTATAGTTAAGTTACTATCAGCCATGGGCCAGTATAAGATTCTGACGGTATGATAACCTTGGATAAAAATATCACGGTATCACGGTATGAGGGTATTGTGTTTACTGCTCTAAAACATATTCTTTTTAAATGTCTGAATAAAAAAAAAAAAAATTTTATCCTTTGAACACAATATATTTTATTTTGAGAAACATTTTAAATATTTTCGCGCAGTAAACATGTCAGGCTAAATAATTCAAGTGAATCATTGACTTCTGCTCTCTTCATTTGTTTCAAAATCACAGATGTCTTTACAATTTACACCTAAAAACTAAAAGAAAAATGTAAATAAAATATCTTACACATACCTTAGGAACAGTATAGCAAAAAATTTGGCAGTATGAAAACCTTGACTTTTCCAAATCGCGGTATACCTTGAAAACGGTTATCGTCCCATGCCTACAGTAGTTACCATTACTGTAAAAACACGTTGTGCATAATATTTTTATAATTATTGATCAAAAAATTATTAATGGGTTCTCTTGGAAATTAAACCATGTAATAGTATTGTAAGTAATACGTCTCCCTATATAGTTTACATCATTAGTTGAGATTAATTTTGTCTTTAAACAACTGAATTTAATTAAAAACACTGCCCTAATTTGTCCAGTAAAATTACTGAACCATCATTTTGTGTACTTACACAAATTGTACAGTACACCTACTGTAATTCTTTTTATTTTCTTTTTTATAGTAAATACATGTAAAGTCTAAAAAAGATTATTTGATCATGACTCGATCATCTGAATATCATCTGTGGAACTGTGAAAATGAAAGTTGAAATGAAAATGGCATGCTTCAAACAACATTGAATCTCAGTCTTTCACTGTTTGAACAAAAAGAAACATATTCTTCAAAATATCTTTCACAGAAAACACCAACAAATAATATAATAAAAGTTAAATTTATAGTAAAAGTTCATTCACTTCCACACTGTACATTCTAATGTTGTGCCAAAATAATTGTCATTTTTTAACATACTCATCTAAATATGCCAGAAATTGTACAGCAATGCAATAATAAAGATGACATGAAATTCAAGAACTATTAAATCTGTCATGATTTGCCAATTTGCGATTATAATCAGCAAGGTTTATAATTATGAGCAGATTTGTCTCGAAAGCAAAACACAACAAGAGAAGAAAAAAAAGATCACTGGGCTAAAAAACTAGGGTGGATGGCCGTGGGTGGGATCCACAAAGAGTCTGTTGGATCACTCCAGCACTCCAGGACACGGCTAGCAGTGCCAGCAGTCCGAAACCACTAGCGATTACATCAGCTCTCCTGAATATTACACACTCTTTCACTGCACGCTATCAAGCCAAAACCCAATGGCAGGGAATGTAAAACTAAGCGAGCATTAAGATAACTGATGTTGATGTCATTTGTGGCAACAGTACAATTCTTGAGTAAAACATGAAATAATGTATTCGCAAAAAAACACGCATTCCAAATGTGCTCCCTTGATGCGGTGCACCTGGTCAAGAGTTTATCTTTGATTTAAACCAGTCCAGCATTTTTTTGAAAGCTGCTTACCAAACATTTGCAGTCACTATGATCGATAAGCAGGGAATATGTCTCTATAGGAGCGACTGCCAGGGCCTGACATGAAAATCGATAAGAGTACATGACCCACAGAATGTGCACAGCAAAGCCGATCTCTAGTGAGACATGTCCATGTGCTCGCTGCGCTGACCCTGACCTCTCTGCACACAGGTCGTTCACTCGCTCACACACTAACACAGGTGCACATGCTAAAGCAAACACAGAGAGAAAACTTCTTGTGTAATGCTGTATACAACGCTCAGCACAAACGAGAACTAAATTGGGATTTTACTATAACTACACATATTGCTTAACTTTTTATTAGTAGATTCCATTTCTTAACACAAGAGTGTGGTTGCCTAACATCTTTACATGAGAGAGTGTAGTTTATTGCCATATCAGCTGACAAAACCAACCCAGGCTAATTCTGAAAACATAGCTCTATAGACATTTCTGGAGAGCACCAAATACATCCCAAGAGCTACTTTTTTGCAGTTTTTGATTTGGCAAATCCACCAGAGGCCGCGGTGTATGCTTTTTCAGATATATAATTTCTCTCGTGAGTGTCTTTTCGAGCCTGCTCTTCTCACGTAAATCCACCAGAAGCCGATATCTACTAACCGACTAAGTGATTAACTGACCCACTCTCCTCCTTCCCTAAAACCCAACCAATACTGTTTTCAAAGGCACTGATTGTAGCACCCACTTCCCTAAACCTAACAGACGAAAACCCAATGATTGTTTCCAAAAAAATCCAGAAAAAGAAAAGCCCTTGCCAGATTTTTACCACATTTTCAGATTTCACCACATTCTTACCCTGTTATTTAATTGTTTATTTTATTTTTGGCTTTTGTTTTTCTTGCTCGCTTTCTGGAACAGTCCTACACCGGACTTGAACCCCATTGTCATGGTCAACTCCTCTCTGTGTTTCAAGTTTGTCGACGTACACTGCAAGCTACTGAACAAACTGGTAACAGCGGTCAGCGGGTAAGCGTGAAAAGAAACGGTGTCATACTGTACCGACGAAACCCAGCCATACATTCCCCTGGCTACATAATTCGTGACCTCCAGAAATGTATTAAGAGCTATGTTTTCAGAATGAGCCTATGTCGGACAAAACTGATAAAATTGACAAATATTCACTTTTTGGTGACACTTTTTTTTTTTGAAGTCACAATTCACACTTTACAAACCATTTAGAGTTTTAGTTTAATAAACTACTAATTAGCTGCTTATTAATAGTCAATAAGGTAGTAGTTGGATTTAGGTATTGGGTAGGATTAAGGATAGTAAATCCTGTCAATTGTGAGTTTAAATAAAGTGTTACCTACTTTTTTATATATATAAAACATATGTTTATGACAATAAAAAGACGTAAACAACAGTAAGTAATATATAAAATAAAAATCTAAAGCAGTTTTTTTTTAAAGATCTATTTTTCATTAAATTTCTATAATTATTGAAGGATTCACATTTTAAAATAATTAATTTAAAGTCTCTCCAGATAAAAAAAAAGCCTCATAACATTAAAATGAGGGTGGCACAGTGGCTCGGTGGTTAGCACAATTGCTTCACAGCAAGAAGGTTACCAATTTGAGTCCAGGCTGGGCATGTTGGCATTTCTGTGTGGAGTTTGCATGTTCTCCCCGTGTGGGTATGGGTTTTCTCTGGGTGCTCCAGTTTCCTCCTCAGTCCAAAAACATGGGCTATAGGTGAACTGGGTAAGCTAAACTGCCCGAAGCGTATGTGTGTCTGTGTGTGTGTGAATGAGTGTTTCCCAATATTGGTTTGCAGCCAGAAGGGCATCCACAGTGTAAAACATATGCTGGAATAGTTGGCGATTCATTCCACTGTGGCAACTTCTGAAATAGAGACTAAGCCGAAGGAAAATAAATGAATGAACATTAAAATGATTTTTTACATTTGAAATGTTATTACAATACTGACATTTGGAGCAACTTTAACTCCCTTAAGTAAAAGTCCATCTTGTAAGAGTCGCTCTTGTGAATTAAATAACATCATCATGTCTTGATTTAAAACAATAATTTGACTTTCTTCCTATAAGAGCTGGATTTTGAAAAGTTGATTATTTGAGCACTGACCCAATTATTTCAGATAAGAACAATTATATACATTACGCTACAATAAATGGTTTCTCTGCTAATTCTGTTAGGGTGTACTCATTTATGCTGGGCATTGTAGGCTGGCTTTCCAAGTAAGATATGCAACATGTATTTATCTGAATTAAGATGTGAATAGAAGAAGCCCCACCTGACATTCTGACACTCCCTTGTCTTATAAACAAGTCAACTCCCATGCATGTCACACAGCTCGGGAGGATTGTGTACTGTAACTGTCATGATCCTGTGATGAGAGGGTCTATATGAATGTAAATGATTGCGCTGTGTGTGTGTGTGTGTGTGAGTGTGTGTGTGATAGGCCTCTCTCTCTTTCTCTCTCCCTCCAGAACGTGCCAATGTGAGAGTGGGAGGGCTGGTACTGGGGTCAGGCCTTTTCACACTCAATAAAACATGCACTACTCCCACTGTAATTACCGCACACATACACACACACAGACACTCGCAAACTGTGCTCCCTCATCTGCCCGCCAAAACCTTTACTACCTCACTTTTAACACAAACCTATCATTTCGGAGAGTGTTCACTCTAATCCCTTAACTGTATAAACTGGGGTTTCCTGAAATGTACTGAAAGCATATTAAGAGGCCGAGTGACTATGTGGGCTGTGAAGAAACTTCTACGTAGTGTGTATTTACACACTAAACACGCTCAACGTGTGAAAGTGTTTTAAGAACAAAAATAGTTTGTTTACAGGTTAAATAAAAACAGACATCTATATTCAGAGTAAAAAAAGGAAAAATACAATACTCAATTTTGGAGGGGAAAATACGTACAAAATGAAAATAAAAGATCTGCGATATCTTACACATTTTAAGTTATATCTTCAATTTGATAAATAAATCAATCATTTGTGTGTTTCAGCTCTTTCGAGTAGTTTTTAGTTTTACTAATATCTCTATTATTACAATAATAGATGTTTTTTTTCATGTCAATCTTAATTGGTTATTTTGTGTTTTTTTTATTTATGTTTTTATTATTATTTAAGGGCAGCATGGTGGTGCAGTGGGTAGCACTGTCACCTCACAGCAAGAAGGTCGCTTGTTTGAGCCTCGGCTGGGTCAGTTGGCATTTCTGTATGGAGTTTGCATGTTCTCCAGTGGGAAAGCCGTCTATTCGGTGGTAAGTGGTCAGCTGGTAAGCGTGAAAAGGAACGGCGTCATACCGCTCCGTAGCATTGCTTTGAAGATGAAATGCAGCCATATGTACTTCTGGCTACATAATTCGTGATCTCCAGAAATGTATATAGGGCTATGTTTTTAGAATAAGCCTATGTTGTGATTAAATTAACTAACGATTAAGTGGATTGAACATAAAACTTTTAAGTTGTCAAAAAAAAAAACTGGTGGTAAATGAGGAGACCCCCCATTGTGTGTAAAGCGCTTTGAGTGTCTAGAAAAGCACAAAATTAATGTAAGGAATTATTATTAATTATTAAGTAATATAAGTAAGTAAATAAATAATTTGAACAAACCAAAGAAAAACTTATGAGTGTTCCTAGTAAAATTTTATATATTGTAAAATTGTATATATATAATTTTATGATTTTATTAATAATAACCCAAGTTCTTAAAATAAATTATTAACACATTAACAAAGATTCTGCCAAAATAAATGCATTTTTAATAATAAAAGTACCCCTACTGTACTTCAAATATGACAAAATGAAACCTAGTGACAGCAATTGGAAAACAACAGAGAGTCACTATACTTTTCAGACTTCAGGCAGTGTCCAGAATCGCGGGCACCACCATGACAGCATTGTTTCCTGTGCACAGCCGCCCTGAACGCTCAACGTCCCAGAACAAGCTGTGGGCAGAGCGCACTCCCAACATCCTGCTCCTCAACTTCCTGTTTTTCAAACCTCTTCAGATGACCAATAGCAGCCAGCCGGAGACATTACAGAAAAAGCGAGACAGGGTGGGAAAGAGAAAGCAAAAGAGAGAGCGAGAGAGAGAGAGAGAGAGAGAGAGAGAGAGAGAGAGAGAGAAAGAGAGAGAGAGAAAAAAGAAAAAAGGAGCCATTGGGACAAGCATCTGCTCTGATCCTTCCCCTTGTTATCTTCCTGTCGGTTGGAGACTAAACAACTACACAAGTCCATCTCCTGTGTATTCTCCCACCATGTTTATTATGTTTACAACCAGGGCCATTTCACAGGCGACTCCAGCGCTCTTCCGAGCTCTCGCTCACTTTCTATTCTTTCCATTGGATGTGTTTTATTTTTTTAAACAAGCAGCACCCTGCTTTCCTTTTTTTGGCCTCCACTGATAAGAAGCTCAAACCTTCCCAGCTTACATAACTATGAATCACCATTCGCTAACACACCAAAGAAGGATGAAGCCAAAAAAACGGGACAGTAGACCAAGTTTGAAATACAAATGACCAGGCAAATGTTCAGTGCAGTACAAACACAATAGAGCCGATTTGCCTCATTAAGTGTGCTGTTGCATTTGCAGGTCTTGCGAGAAGTCTTTAAGGTTGGTCTGGAGTGACGTGTTGACATAAGGACACGAGGGGAAAAGGGGAGGGAGGAGAGAGTCTAGGCTTTTGTTCTCAGGCTTCAGAGAGGTGGCTGTGTACCTGCAGATGTGGCGGCCCTGGCCGGGATGGGGAGGAGACATGCTGGTGTCTGCCTTTGTGAACGTGTGCTTATCTTCCTCTCCAGCAGCCCAGGGTAAAGAGTCCGGTCCCGGCAGCTCCGGTGTTGTTAATGTCTCCTGATGCTAATCTGACAATGCCACTTTCCTCTTTTCCACCTCACACTTTTTTTCTCTCTCTCTGCTGTCTTTCTTTCTCTCCGACTCTCATCTTCTCATTCTCTCCCTCGTTAAGTCTCTCGGTTTCCTCTCTCCGCATTCCTTCACCTCTGTTTCCAAGGCAACTAATGAGATATAATTAATAAGATCCAGCAAAGGGCTGCGCGTGAAGAAATGAGTGAAAATGAGGCTCTGAGAAGGAGCGTGTGCGAGCGCAGATGGAATAATGCTGCACGCGCTCGCTCGCTCGTAACGAACTTTTCACACCATGTTAACTTCCTTTTTAAAACATGGCTTAAGGTGATGTTACGCGGCAGGATGAATGAGTTTGAGCACATTCTTCACAAGTTGAGATGATCAGGATATGAGCACTGTTTCGGGTAAATGGTACATGTGTATGTCAACAAAAAAAAGAGCCCTGGAGGGAAAACTGAAACATAATAACTCTTACACAGGCGAGAACTAGAGATTTTGCACATTTATATTTTAGCACTCCATTATGCTATATA
The DNA here is from genome assembly GCA_903798035.1 of Danio albolineatus. NCBI lineage: Eukaryota > Metazoa > Chordata > Actinopteri > Cypriniformes > Danionidae > Danio > Danio albolineatus. Next base: position 3,259,742 of record CAIGQQ010033930.1, on the reverse strand, counting down.
TAATAAGAGTAACAACTAGGCAGAAAAACAGTTAATAAAGCAACAACGTTAATTTAAGACATCGTGTCAAGTTAAAAGAATTTAAACTTTTATACACACTGCAGCTCACCAATGTAAGTTTCAAAGCAGTAAACCAATCAGAAGATCTTGGAGGCGGGGCAAGCTTTGCAAGGTTTTGTTTACAGTAGTCTAGTATAACTTTTTTTTTTTTGTTAACAAGGCAGAGGAAGCACTCATTTATTTATTATTAAATCTGGAGCGCTAGATTTTAAGACACAAAGGTAAGGATGCATTCAGTGTGAATGGCTCCTGATTCTACCTTTCATTTTCAATGATACCATATGTTATATAGCCATCAAGTATTGACTAGTTATTTTTCACTCTCTCTGTAGATAATTCTTGAGGGGTAAGACTAAGGGTGCTTTCACACTTGGTTTATTTGCCTGGACCGTACCCAAGTTCGATTGTGCCCCCTTGCCACCTTCTCGGTTGGTTTGTGTTCACACTGTCTTTTTTCCTTCTGAACCCCAGTATGTTTGCGTCATCAAGCCGATGTTTTGTGTATGGCTGTTGCCAGGTGATGGACAGGAAAGCAAAGCGCCAAAATGAAAAGATGTCCACACTCCGCACATCGCGGTCGTTTCGCTTTTACTGAACCTTTCGGTTTTGGACATACAGAAAGCGGCTGCGTCTATCTGTCGCAAAAATAATATAAACGTTCAAAACATCACGCGATGTCTGCAGAAGCTATTTTTGGAGGAGACAAGCAGACATTATCACTGTTTGTACTGGGTCAGTCCTGCTTGTCATCAAGGTAGGTGACATACACAGACATACACACATGAATAAACGTTATGAAAACTAATGTTTGTTGTGCAATTTGCGGTTCACTTCCGGCTTTTGGTACGATTGCATTCATACTACAAGTGAACCATACCAGAGTTCACATGAACCGTACCCCAGAACACCCCTTTCAGGCGGACTCGGGTACAGTTCATGGGTGCGCACACGAGTTCAGAATACGTGTTTACACTAGCTAAACCTACCGAACTATGATGTCAAACGAACCCGGGTGCGGACCAAAAGTGCTAGTGTGAAAGCACCCTAAATGAAATCTCTCACAAAGAAATAAAAGGAATTAATTCATGTCAGGATCAATCTGAACTATTTTGCAATACACTGGCAAACAATAAAATCTAGGATGTCATAATTGCATTCCAAACGCTACTTATGCAGAGCTCATCTTATTGTCATTCAAACCTGACATCATGCCTACATCCGGAAACTTGCAGTTTGGATCACAAAACAGGAAGGATGTGATTAAGAATAAACATTTGTCATTTCACGCAATGAAGAATGACAGACCAACCAGGGGACTTCATGCTTCATGCTATTGCTATTTTACCCCTACACAAAGCTATTTGGATCCTGTCAAACTCATTCTGAGAAACAGTCTTTGTTACAAAAAAAAGACATTCCAAAGAAAATACGACGACACATAAAGCTATATCCTCATTCAAACTCCCCGCCAATGTTTACCGGCTTGGCTTCTCATCAGGCTGATCTCTCTCATTATCTCTGTATTAGACTCTGGGATACTCCGAGGAGCTTGGATTTAAGTGTCCGTGTGATATAGATGTTCATATACTGTTTGTTTGATGAGTAGCTCTCTGATACTGCTGAGCAGGCAGCCATTGGGTGGTTAATCTCTGCTAATGACTGCACGCTCCATTCAACAGCCCTCCTCTGGCCGTGCTATATTCCCTGTCCGGATCAATGCCAGGAGAGCTGATCTTCCTTACTGCTCATATAGAACTATAACAGGGGAGAGAGCTCGGTGTCAGAGGCGGGAGGTGAGGGAGAGGAAGCCACTTCTCACTTTTAGAATGCCATCACCACATCCAAACTCTCCCAGGCCTGAACGACAGTAATAACAGTAATAACGTATAGTCACAAGAGGGATAACGTCCCAAAATTTGACCATCTGTAAAGAGGCAATCACATCTGAATGCAGGTGTTTATACTCGTGAAGCACCACTGTTGCCAATGTCTCAAGCCACCTATTTTTATTTACTCTTTCCCCACTGTTAAAAAATTTGACGCAACATTTAAGCATCACTTATAATGGCTTTCCATGTTATTGCCATATACGACAGGGGGTGCTGTTACAGACATGAAACAGCAAGGTAAAGATCCAAAAACAGACAAAAAAGATGATCTGCTTTGTTAATGATCTGTTGTTAACACGTGTAAGCAAATGTGAAATCATTCATTTTCCTTCGGCTTAGTCTCTAGTTCAGACATCGCCACGGCAGAATGAACCGCCAACTACTCCAGCATTTGTTTTACGCAGCGGATGCCCATACACACTCATTCACACATGCACTCATACACTATGGCCATTTTAGTTTTTTCAGTTCACCAATAGCACGTCTTTGGACTGGGGGGGAAACCGGAGCACCTGAAGGAAACTCAGACCAACACGGGGAGAGCATGCAAGCTTCACACAGAAATGCCAACTAACCCAGTGGGACTCAAACCAGTGACCTTCTAGCTGTGAGGCGACAGTGCTAACCACTGAGCCACCATGTCACCTCAAATCTAAAATTGCCTCATGTTATTTAAAAACGCTGAATAATACTGAAGAAAGACATATTCATTTATATTTTGATTATTGTTCTCATTCTAAACCAGATAAATAATTTCAAAAACATTGATGTCTCAGCTTTTTTATTTGGAATTTAATTAATTAAAAAAACTATAAAGTTAAAAATGTAACTGTTTATTAATAAATAAAATAACCACAACCTTATGTTAAGCAATGAATGGTTATAACAATACATCCATCTGGTCAAAAGTGAAACTTTCATCATGCTTTTTGGAAATGTTATTCTTATCTTTGGCTAAACTTAACTTTTATATGCACATATATTATTATTATTATTATTTTATTTTTAAATGACAAGACTATACACAGCAAGCTATCATAAAAGAGAAGGAACTGATATCAGCACTAAACATATTCATTTATAGGCCTGCAAATTTATGCACACGTGGAAAAAAAAGAGAACAACGATGAGGAAGATGAGAAGTAGCACAGCGTTTTTACAGTTTTCATCATTTTCTCTCAAGTTTTGCTTCTACACTGTTAAAAATTCTGGGTTCTAAACAATTCCCTCATGTTGTCCTAACACAAATCGATTAAGTTAATTATTTTTGCAAATTTAAGTAGATTGAACATAAAACAATTAAGTCTTATGACAAAAACCCTCAAGAATTGTGTCGATTCAGCTCATTTCACATACGTAGTTTGAAAAAGCAGCAAAAATCATTTTTTTGGATGTATAAAGGTGTCACTATGTACTTCGACTCCCCTGTCCCTCCACTGACTACTGTCATGGCTGTCCTCCGTATTCACAGAGACCAAAAGAGCTACCAGCATGTAAAATCTACCTGTCAGTGCAAAATTCTGAAAAATGTCAATGTACATTGCAGTAAAATCTTGTATGAATTCTGATATGACAGTTCATACTGAGGTCGCATTCCTTCTTTTTTTGTCTTCTTTGTTAAACTGAATTATTACCAAATAAAAAAGCAATGAAAATATAATTCCACATGATATGTGCTGTTAAAACATACAAGTATTAGAAAATATTAAGAGTATCAAGAATACACTCCACACAGCACTATTGTCATGAATAGGATGTCTTCTAATGCTAGAAAATATGCTATATATTCACTGTGAGAGAATGCAGAGCGCACACTAGACGTGCCCACAATCAATCAAGGATTTTAGCAAGGTCGAGCGCTGGGAGAGGGGGCGAACTACACAAGGTGACTTTGACTGAGAAGATGCCTTGGGGGCCGTGCCGAAAAAGCCATGGAGAAAACTTCAATATGGCTCTTGTTCCCACTACTGTCCCCTCCTTGATCATCCATTACATCATTTTCTTTCAGCTCTCGCTAAATGTTTTCAGAAAGAAAAAAGAAATGACAAAGGCGTCTGAAGTCACGAGCAGGAAAGAGACGACAAGAAATAGTGCAACTAGCTTCACTTAAAACTACCCTTTGATTGCACAGTCATTAGGTGTGACGTTCCGCTGTGAAGTTCAGTCTTCAGCACATGGTAAATGTCAAGACTGATTTAAAGCAGGCGCTCGTTGGGCACTGTCTGTGTCTATGTGTGTGTGTGTATATATGTGTGTGAATATGAGAGGCAATAAGAAAAGGACAAAAGAGGAGAAAAAAAACTTGTAATGAAACAAGAGAAGTATCACTATTCTCTTCAACACCGCCCACCCCCCTACCCTCTGGTCGTGTGCGGTAGCAGCGTTGTAACATAATTACTGCTGGGACACTCATATTCCCAGTGATCCATTTGCGTCAGTCAGGTTTCCAAGCCGAGCCGATGAATGGATTCTCAGTTTCTCAAGGATAAAGTGATGACCCTCTCCGAACAGTTAGATCCATTTCATGCGGGGAGACCACTGTGCTGGGCGGGTGAGTGTTTGCCTGTGTTAACTGGGACTGGGATCTGGGATTTTGGAGTCTATAAAAATCGTGATGGAACTCCTTGTCAGTCCAGAAAGGGGATCAGCTTAACAAGTGAATATTTGAACCACATTGCCATTGAATATGCTCATTATAAATTGAAAATCGTTCAAAACAGCTTAAAAGAAAAGTGATGAGTTGATTTAACATGATCTCTAAAAAAAGATATTTACAACCCATGCACAATCTGATTATGTACCCCTATATACAGTTCTGGAGAGTGCCAATACGTCCCAGGAGCTACAGTTTTTTTGCAGTTTCTGTTTTCGCGAATCTGCAAGAGGCCTTTGTGTCTACACTTTTTATGGTCTCAAATTTCTTTTGCGAGTGCCATTTGAGCCCGTTGTTCTCACATAAATCCAACAGAGGCCGCTGTCAAATGACTGACTGACAGACTGACTAACTGACCCTCCCCCCTTATAAACCCAACCAACAGTGTTTTCAAAAGCAATCCAAAAAATAAATAAATAAATAAATAAAAAAAATACTTACCACATTTTCAGATTTGACCAAATTCTCACCCTGTTATTAATTGTTTATTACTTGTTCATTTTAATTTTTTGGCTTTTGTTTTTGTCTTACCTGCTTTCTGAAACAGTTCTATGCCAGACTCGAACCCTGTCGTCACGGTCAACTCTGCTCTGGATCTTAAATCCTCTGACGTATGCAGAGAGGCACTCAACAAACTGGTAACAGTGGGAACGCTGTCCATACAGAAGTGGTCAGCTGGTAAGCGTGAAAAAGAATGGCATCAGACTGCCCTGTAGCGTTCATTTTAAAGGCGAAATGCAGCCATACGTTCCTTTGGCCACATAATTTGCGATCTCCAGAAATGTATATAGGGGTGCATTTTCAGAAGTAGCCTATGTTGGCTTTTTAACTTCCATAATGTGACATTGTCTAATACATATTCAGCATTGAATGGTCTGAAAATAAATGCCTTTATCAGTCTTTATTTTCAATAATAATTAAATCAATTAAAATAAAATAAAGTAAATTAATTAAATAAAATACTGCTCTTTTTTTTCTTCATTAAATCTTGTACTTCAGTTAGAAATGAGACTCCACAGGAGTAAAATGAGCTGTACCAAAAAAGCAGGCTCTTTGACTGATGTGTGATCGACTTTGACATCATATCTACACCAGCTCACTCAACATCTCCATCAAAAGAGAAATCAAAAAGAAAGAACTGTGAGCTTGTCTTGAAAATAATTTCATCCCCAAAATTGATTATGACAGAATGTCAATGTGCAGACAGAATGTCTTGACTAAAGTCAGCAAGGAATTTTTTTCCCTGACTTCCCTGAGTAGTTATTAAAACTTTGGAAAACAAATCTTCGACTATGAATTACAACAAGAGTTCACAAGATGAACTGTGGCACTAAAACAGTCAAGCAATCCTTCACGTTGTTTATGAATCTGTCAGCAAATTAAACATACACGCTTGGTGTGATTCGTTTCAATTGTGTGATTTATACAAAGCAATATTCAGATGCTCCTCTCTCTCTCACCCACTAACAGACAGTCGGTGTGATCTCTAGATGTTTGCATGAAAGCATTCTTGCGGACTTGTTGTATGAAGTGATGGCATGTGTTCCTGGCTCTCTTCGCTTGACTGTCCATCAGCACAGCGAGAAAGAAAGTCATCACCACAGATAACTAATCCCCACTGATGCACAAAGAAGTGTCTGCCCACCCTCAGAACTACCCCCCGTTTTGCCCAGAGCCACCCTGCGAGCTGTGTTAACTGGCATGGCAGTCTTTTGATGTTGCGCAGATCTCAGCTCAGAAATGATAAACAGTGGAGATGAATTGAGATTTTCCTCCTCGGGGAACAGTGGCGCATGAGTATTAAAGATGCCGTGCATTAATGCATAACATCATGCGCGCACAAAATCTCAGGGAAATTTTTTGGAAAATTCACAATGCTGTGGCTGATTTTCAAAACCTGTGAGCTGTCTAGCTATACAGTAGATGATATTTTTGGCCATCACAGCCACATTCAAGCCTTCAGTTAGTATGTTTCATGCAGAACTGCATAAATTTCAAATCTAATAGCTGAACGACTGCCACAAGTACTATTATTATGAAAATTTCTGTATTATTACGCTGGTTCTGAATTAGAGCCATTTCATAGGATAAATTCATTTATTCAATAAAGCTGAGCAGAGTAATAATGCAAAATCAAGTTAGTTTAAGGTTTTCATGATAAAAATGTTTCTCACTAATAAAAATTAGGCAGGCCAAATAGAAAAATTGGGTCACACTTTACAATAAAATTGTATTACAGTCCCTACAGGATTTTGCGACTGAATCAAGCAAGCTCCACAAAATTTTGCGGATCTCGTATTTTTTCTGAAATGCCGCAGATTTCCTGCTAATTCGGCATCTAGACTCATTCTATGATGTCATCCTAACATGGATTCACCCAAAACAAATGCCATGTTAACGCAAACAACCCTTGCTAACGAATGATTTTACACACATCAATATATTGTAGGTGGCAGAAATTACCTTTACGCTGGTCAGTGAAATGACTTGAATAAAGACTTTTTGGGGGCACATCACATAACACAAGCATCGTGTCACACCTCTTTCACAGATCATGTGCTAACAAAGCACAAAACAGTGCACAGCACAAAGCACAGCACATGCGCAGAAGCAGCGAGTAGGCTTTTACATCAGCGTCATCTGCAGTGCACACCTGATTCACGGCCGTTGCATACATCCTTCAAATAAAAATAATAATACTGTTGTCTGTGGCATATTTCTTACAGCAAATCAACACAAAATAATGCTGCGAATATTGCCGTAAATTGTTAAAAAAGCAGCAGCAATCTGTCATTTTAGACCACAAAAATAAAAAAAAGACCCACAAAATCCTGGACGGACTGGTATTATTTATTAGTTAATGCATTCACTAACATACACTAACAAACAATAAACAAAACATTTATTCAAAAAATATATATATATTCCAAAATTTATTTATAAAATATTTATTCTGGAGTTTGCATGTTCTCCCCCTGTTCGCGTGGGTTTCCTCCGGGTGCTCCGGTTTCCCTCACAGTCCAAAGATATGCGGTACAGGTGAATTGGGTAACCTAAATTGTCCGTAGTGTATGTGTGTGAATGAGAATGTATGGATGTTTCCCAAAGATGGGTTGCGGCTGGAAGGGTATGCGCTGTGTAAAACAAATGCTGGATAAGTTGGCGGTTCATTCCGCTGTGGCGACCCCGGATTAATAAAGGGACTAAGCCGAAAAGAAAATGAATGAATATTTTTATTCTTTGTTAAGGTTAGTTAATGGAAATAAAGTTGTTCACTGTTAGTTAATGTTAACTCAGAGTGCATTTACTAACGTTAACAAGCATGAATTTGGATTTTAATACTGCATTAGTAGATGTTGGGCTGAGTTTAATAAATGCTGTACAAGTATTGTTTATTATTAGTTCATGTTAGTAAATACATGAACTAACATTAACTATTGAAACTTCATTGTAAAGTATGCACCAAAAAAACGCATGTGCACTTTTCATAAATGGGGTAAAACATTTCTGTTTTTAGAGCATTGTTGTTGTGTAAACCTATCCTAAGTCACAGCTGTCAGCAACCTAATTAAAGCAACAGTGCTAAAAATATCAAATCTTAAAAAAAAAAAATCCAAATATATAAAAAGCAGATCTAGCTTACCATCCATGATGACGAAGGTAATCTCTGCAACCAAATACAGCAAAACAATCCTCTCTTTAGCACTCCAGCTGTCATAGCAGACATCAAATGCTTTATTCGGACCTGACCTGTGAGATATTTTAGCTTTTTACAGGAAAACTTTGGAACGGCTTACAATAAATATTTGATACTAGGCTCTTTCCCTATGACATTTCAATCCTCTTCAGTCCCACTGTTCTACAATACTCTATTATGTAAAAGGTTTATGCAATCGGGGCAGCATGGATGCCAATGACTCATAAACTGGGAAAGGTTGTGAACTGATGAGTTTTTTTTTTATATATATAGAAAGATTGATGCACAATAATCTTTCAGCAGACAAACACAGACAGCTTAACAGATAAAAAAAGACATTCTATGAAAGAAAAGAAGGCAGCGACAACAAAGCTACATGTCATTTGCTTGAAATCTTTGGAAAAAAGCTGTTCAGGATAAAAATGCTTCCCCTTTGCGTGATTTTTCAAAATGACATGATGGCAACACGACCCATAAGCTTTCTCTCTCTGTCTCTCTCTCTCTTTCTTTCTCAGGCCCTTAAAGAAAGAAGCAATTGCAGAGCACCCTACTATTTCAAGAGACTATCACAAAAAAAATAATAAATAAAAAAAATTGCAAGTCAAACTATTATTTTAATTTCTTTACGGGTGGAAACGGTAGAATCCACTTAGTGCTATTTAGCTGGAGTCTGTTGTTAAGGTTCAAACACCACTGAGTCTTTGTTTTGCAGTACAAGACCGCCCGACGAGAACCGGTTTGAGAAAATAAAAAAGATGAAATGAGAGAAAAAGAATGTCGCCGTAGAGTACATGCTCCAGAGAGGCTGCCGTGACGATTTTTACTTGCTCCATTCAGCACAAAAAAAAAAAACTATTTTAAAATATAGATATGCTCTTACATAAACGTCTACTTGCAGCCATGCTGGTGTTTATGCAGCGTGCTGTACAATGGAGGCACTTCTTCAGAAAACACTGCTCTTTAACTAATGGGCTCTAAATGCAGTCTCTCTTAACTCTACACAATAAACTAATGTTTAAAGTGCACAGATATGCGTTGTCTCCGTATGTTTGCTTTTCAGTTAGCGGGAATTCTTCGCTCTGTGTAGCACAACAAATAATGATTTCTTTAGGAAAGACAAATCTTTCAGTTGCTGTATAGTTCTCAAATATGCAGAGAAGCAAAATGCAAACATTGGTTTAGGAACATGATACCATTATTCCTGAGAGTGCCTGATAAACTAATTCATCACTGAAACTGACAGGATTTATATACCGCTGATTTTATGTGCCACTTGAGCTCTAGATTGTAAGTAAATGCTTGCTCTTTGCAAGCTTTTTTCCTGCCACTATATTTTGTAAAGTCAGGACACACTAAGTCGACTTCAAAGAACTAGTGGTGATGAAAACTCACTGTGTTTATTTCAGATGCGCCTGTGCTTTGTTTTAAATGAGAAAGATGCATGCAGGCATCCAGGGGAGGTATATATATATCACTGCACATTGCTTAGAAACGTGCGCAATATACTGACACTGAATACGCTTACATAGACACTACTAATCCGATTTTAATATGACTAAGACAATACTCTGATTAAGAGTCTAACATGTAAACAGCGATTCTTGATTAATTTAATCCAATTAAGGTCATAATCGAACTAAACAGAAATCAAATTAAGACATGTGGAGTATTCAGATTTTAGTTGCATTATTGAAGTGCAGTACAGACATGTAAACACCTTCATCAAACAATTACCATCATGTAGGATTCAGTAAAGGACCACAGGCACCTGCATCGCAAAATGCAGAGGGTTTTTTTTCTATTCTGTGTGCGGTATCAAGTTCCATTAAAATAACACTCTTCTGGCAGTTCATACTCACATCTAATATCTTGTTTGTCAAAGGAGGCATAAATGAGGGTGAAAGTGCCAAACTGCAGTTATAATCGACAAATATAAAAAGAAACACACGAAAATTACATGAAACTCTGCAGGAAACGTGGATAGTGCAGTAAAGCAATGACATTAACCGAATTATGTGCTATAACATGTAAAACGAGCTCATGAAAGGAACATTCAAAAAGCAACTCATGTAAACACCTTAACTATATTACTGTCTTATTCAGATTAAGACAAATAATTTCATTACTGATGTCCATGTAAAAGTAGTCAGTGAGAAGAAAATATCTTTCTTCCTCTTCTTGTTTTTTTAAGTGCACATAAACATATTCTTGTAGCCTAAAATATTAATATGAGATATATGCATATGTGATTCATCATCAAAAGTGGAATGACATAGTGCTTTTTGTTTGAAATCCACGCTGCTGCACTAACCATTTAGTAATCCAGTTTAAAACACAGTGCTTTGTGACCTAAAGTGAATGGGTTACAATTGGTCATTTTATTTACAAAGCTCTCCAATCTACGAACCACAAAGCAAATCAGTTTAAAGCCAAACGTAACACCGCTGTCATTTTTTATTGTTATAATAAGGGAAGTAATGTGATAAGTCCCTTTGGTTCATATCATTTTTTATTTGTGTTAAACAGCTTTAAGTTTTTGTTTTTTATAAAAGTGTCAGAAAGCACAAAGTTCGGCTAGTTTTTACTATGATACTGAGGCTGTTATTCATATGCATGATGATCTACAAATGTACAAAAGAACAAGGCTGTTACAATTTTTGCAGATGGTACTGTATTATCATTAATGAATCCAATCTCATTCTCTTGCTACTCTCAACTCAAGCTTCTGTCAAATATGCATTTATGGGAGGCATTTATAGTTTTACATGTGCAGTGCCATCAAATCAGATGTTGGTGCCACCATCTGTAGAACTTAATGGCATTGGTCCCAGTGCTCTCAAATGTTAGTCTGGAGTCCTGGATGTGCCCCGTTTCCATCGTCAATGTCAATAAAACTATCTCAGAAGACAAAAAGAGAGTTCTAAAAATAAAATTCAGAGACAAAGGGGTCTGGAGTGACATTGTGCCAGCGAGAGTGAGGCCCTGCTGTTTGCCTTTGCAGGAATCTTTTCAGCCCAACTGTTCTCTGATAGCCTGTGGCCTGACTGGGTGGTTAGTGACGGCCTAGCTCTCTTCCCATGTGGTGCAGAAGCAGGCTAGCAGCTAAGCCACTGACAGACAGACGATCGACCGACCGAGAGAGGGAGGGGGTGGCCGAGCGAGAGATAAGACCCTGGGTGTCAGAGATGCTGGCCAAGTATGGCCACAGAGTGGCTGAGATACCAGGCCCCGAGTACTATTTCACCTGGATCAGCAGAGAGGGAAAACTGGCAACGAGCACAACTTACGAATGTAGTACAACCAAAGAGTTTGAGTACACGGTGACATGACATAGTACGCTGTCCGAAATCAATGAATGTATAGTGTGACCACAGTTTGGAGCTTTTCTGACTTTAATAATCCACTGAAATCAACACTAAAACAAGGAAAACTACAGGTACGCTTACATGACAACAATGTAGTAAAAACAGAAAAGTTTTCCTTTGTGTTTCCTTTGTGAAAACAACTAAAAAATGCTTTATTATACATCATGTCGGGCCTGTAGTTTGCAAAGTCCTTTTAAAGAGACGTCTGTGCCAATTAGCATTCTTCTTCTAGATTTAAACACCACTAAAATAGTTTAGTTCAAATACCAATTCCTACTACTTACTACTGACTTATTACTATTAAGATGTTGGCTGTTTATTGGTACTTATAACTAGGGCCAGACAATCTGTTGTCATTTTTTGCTATTTCTGCAAGGAATTTTGTAAAAAAAAATCTGCGGAATTATAAGAAATTATTTTGGGAGTATCGTAACTAAAAACTTAATATATAACAGCTTTTTTTTAATGTTTACAATGCAAATCCATCTAAATCCACTTATTTGGTAAACTAAGCAAGTCTATCATATAATACATCAACTAAAAGACACAGAAAATTACTTTGCAAACTGTATTGTAAATAAATCAAATGAACACTTTCATATTAGTCAATATTATTAGTGAAATTTATTTAAAAACTGAAAATATAAAATCACACACATTAGCACAAGTAAACAAATAGACTCAATGATGGGCTAAAAATCTGCGGATTTCTGTGAGCACACATTCCGTGTGGGCCTACTCATAACGTATGACCTTATTCTACATTGCTAACACCAAACTACTATTAATAAGCAGCAAATTAGTAGTTTATTAGTTTAAGTCTTAGTTAATGAATTGTTAATAAATAAATGTGACCAAAAATCTAATCTTTATTGTCAAGTACGTGTGCATACCTATAGACTGTAAATCACAAGAGCATGACTTTTTTAATCAGATTTTTGTAGTTGGCAAAGTTGGCAATGAAATAATTTTCAAAAATGTATACTTTGAAAACCAATTTTCAAGTCTTAAATGATGTTGTTTTCTACATGAATTAAAATGCATTAAATATATATTTTTATAATTGTATAAACGGCTCCTTATATACACCAAATTCTTTAACTAGTACAGTAGACATATTCACTGCTAGTAGCCATAGTTCGAAACTGACCAACATATTTATAAAACACTTTACTGAAGTAGAGTCGCATGTGCATCTTATTGTCCTGTGTACTTAACTGCGTATAACTGCTCAGACTTTTACAGAGGGAGTGGCGTCATGTTTTCCCTCACTGTAAAGTGCCAACACCAGCGGCAGGGTGATGTCATGCCTGTAAAACTGATACCTCCCTGTCCTGGCTTCCACTTCTTTCTCCTTAAATGGCAGAGGTCAACTTCTTCATATCAGCTCTCAAACGAACGAGCCTTTCAGGCTGCGCCAAATCTCATCATGCTTCCTCTCCTTCGCTACGATATCGGGGTATCGGCACGGCAAGCCGACTGATAAATAGACAGCCACTGCTGACCTGTGAGCATTAATCTCATCAACGTGAAAAATCAATGAAAGAGGAAACCTAATAAAACATGCACATGCTACAGAGATTTACTATGGTTAACAATTCACAATATTCAGTTACGCCTCAGAATGACATCCAAAACTCAGAGAGAGAAAAAATCTCGACTACAGCCAAAGCACCTGAAGCTATCAAGTCAAAACATATCAGACATTTTAAATCATTAGTTCTGCTGTAAAATGTGCTGGATTCAACAAGGATAGTTCACCCAAAATGAAAATCTGCTGTTGATTTACTCAGCCTCGGGCCATCCAAGAAGTAGGTGACTTTTTTTTCCTTCAGCAGAACTTTAAAGATGACATTTAGCTGAATATGTGGATCATAAAATGAAGTCAGCAGCTACCAGCTCTTTGATTGTCAATTAAAACATACAAAGGGAATGCTAAAATCAATACCCCTGTCTCCTGAAGACATTGAGCACTTATGAAACAACACGATTGGCATGTGCAAGAAGCATTATTTTCATTAGCTTTAATCCAGATGGTCCTGAGCAGGTTCAAAACAGTCTGGAGTTTAATCTTGATGCATGCTTGGCTATACACTAGCATATGCTCAAGATGGGGATTAATGGCATAAATAATGATTAGTTCATAGACCAATCGTTTTGCTTGATAAGGCTACTAAATATATTTCCTCATATATGTTTTTTTTACTTAAAATACTGTCTTGTATTTGATTAATCACCAAGAACCACAGATTAATCTTAAAAATATCTATTTTTAATGCTTCACTAAAGAACAAAAGTTACTTAAATCTTTGGAAGGTCTCAGGGTGAGTAAATTAATAGCAAATTAAATTATTTGAGTGAACTATCCATTTTTACTGAATAGTCCTTATGGAGAGAAAACAGATGCTTCTCTGAAGCTTCAGATTGTTTCCATCCGGCAACAGAATAAAAATCAAGATGGAAGAGGGCCCGGCTATAGTCAGATTCTTCAGCTGAACACCAGTAAAATAAAAGACCCCATTGAAATAGTGTCGTGTTGAATATGGATCTAAAAGCACGGGCAATTTCCCTCTCAGCACAGTTAAGACAAAGAGCTCCATTTACATCCAGGATGGAGCTTTTTACATGGACATCCTGCTATCAGTGTGCTACAGACAGTGGAACGATGGAAAATTTTCCAGGTGGCCTTGACAAATCACTGAAGTCGTATATTACTAGAATTACGTCTTCGCAAATTCAGGGGATTAGGGTAATTTAAAACTCCCTCACACAGTAAGATGTGAAAGTGTGCCAAAAGTTTATCGGCAGGGTTCACAGCCAGATCGGACATGTGTTTAGGGTTAGAGAGGGATCGCGCCATTCAAAAGACGGTAATTTAGCATTTCATATTCTGAACAGATCTGCCTGTCATTACAATGATTTAATGGGCTCTTCACCAGCATGGGCTTCTCTACTGTACTGTATGTATCCCTTTCCAATAACGGTAGCTCTTTGTTAGAATACGTCAGCACTAACCTTTCAATTTAAATGTCCCATGAAATTAATATATATATATTTATATATATTTTTTTTATATATATTTTTTTTAAATGTAAGTATCAGTACTGTTAGTTTTTAAGATATCTATCAAATATCTATCAGATATCTGCTCCAAAACAGTGCATTTAGAAGATATAAAACTGATATAAACATGTAAAGCTTGTAGCTTGCCACGTCTAAATGGATCAAGTCAACTCATACTACAGTTTCATTTACAGTTACTACAACTCATACTACAGTTTCTGATCAAATCATAACCAATCAAATGCTCTCTAGTGTCTGACATGCCCCGCCCCCTTCAAGATGCTTCTCATTAGCTTTCATTTGATGCACTTGAGCTCAACCACTCTCACTAGCAGAGTGGTGATAAAACAAAATGTTGTTGGCTTTTTTTTTAAAGGAGAGGGGCTACACTTTGTCCCACCCTCTTTTCGTGTTTCGGTTGAGTTTACATAAAACATCAAATAAAAAAATGCATATTTCGAAGCACTTAATGGGACCTTTAAAGTAAAAACAAACCCATTAATTATCCACCAATAACAACAGCCCCCTCTTACTGTCATGTATCATATATTTTACATCTGTCTGTAGCCACAAACTCTCCAACAACTGGATTAAAAAAAAACACACAAAATGCCTCTTATCGTCCTGTTTAGAACAGCTGCATTATTTTCTACTATGCCACAAGTTGTGACTTGACTTGAACCGCCACAATGCTCATTCATGATTAACTGATACACTGTGACAAAACAAAACAGCATTCTTTTGGTATTTTTCATCAGCAATTAATCATAGTTTTATTTCCTTTCTGACTAAATGCGTTCATCCTGTCAGGTTGTAAGTGGGTTTTATAGGAAACCGTGCTTCTGGCAGTAGGGAAAGTCTTGTTAAAAAAAAGCCACACCCAGGACAAGTAGATGGTTTTGCTGTTATGATTTACATGCCAAACATGCTTTCGGCTTACTGTGACATAGGGCTGGGCGATTTATTAAACGTTCTCAAATTATTCATAATGCTTTTGCTCTAACATTAAAGTAGCATTGTGATGATTTTTTTTATTTAGCTTTTACTTTTTATTGAGCTGTCAGCTCCATTTGATTTCATAAGCTTACATAAAAAAATAGACTCTGACTTTAAAAAATGAGTTAAAAAGGTTTAATCATATGCTTTGTTATTCCTGCGCTGTAGAAAATTACATGATCAATTAGTCCTAACTGACAGCATATGTTTTAGTTCATTAACCTAAACTAAGTTAATCATGTTCTAACTTCACTTTATAAGTCACGCAAGCTGTTCTAAGTAAGTTTAACATAATTTAAGTTGAATGGACTCATAAGTTTAAATTGATTCAGTTTAAAAATTTAAGACAACCAATATTTTTACAGTGTACATTTAGATAAAAGAATTTTGAGATATTATTTGCATCTAATTAACATTTTAAAAAATTTAAAAAATCACTACTTGTAATAAATATGGGCGAAGCAATGGGTAGCATTGTCACCTCACAGCCAGAAGGTCACTGGTTTGAGCCTTGGCTGGGTCAGTAGGCATTGCTGTGTGGAGTTTGCATGTTCTCATGTTATCATGTCTCATATTGAATTATATGCGTGTTCGCGTGGGTTTCCCCCACAGTCCAAAGACATAATTGGGTTAGCTAAAATTGTCCATAGTGTACAGTATGTGTGTGAATGAGTGTGTATGGATGTTTCCCAGTGATGGGTTGCAGCTGGAGGGCATCCGCTGTGTAAAATATATGCTGGATAAGTTGGCAGTTCATTCCGTTGTGATGACCCCTGATTAATAAAGGGACTAAGCTGAAAAGAAAATTAATAAATGAATGAATGTAACAAATATAAAAAACATCTAATTTACTACGAAGTACCATAATTGTAATCTAAAGGCTTTTTTCCCCATCTTCCAGCTAGATCACCCATTATTAGTATCATATAAACCACAAAATCCAAAATATTTGCTCATCCAGAGAAATGATTGCATCTCTAAGTGATTCAATGTATGACTGCGGTACAAATATACAATTCTATACTAATATTAACTTTACCATACTTTACTAAAGTACAAAGATAGCTTTTTTGCCTGAAGAGATTTTAATGGAAATAGTAGGACTATACCAGGAAAGACAAATAGAACTGCATTATTGTTTATTCTCAAAAGAAGCACTTGTCTTCGAGCTGAAAGCACTGCAGACACTCACGGTATACTGCACTGTCAAGAATGACAGATGATGTGTCATTATGCGATAACAATTCTTTAAAACTACAAACACGGCGATGATAGAAAGCAATAATGTGCCAAGAAAACAACAGCGTATTTGAAACCCACCTACTATGATATAAGAGAAAAACAACAAGCCAGAAGGGATGTCGGCTCAAAACAATACATGCGCAACATTATGGTTGTATTGAGACATACTCTCTTAAGGTATATGTCCACGATAGCAGTGAATGTTTATATGCTGCTGCAGTTTGAAGCCCACAGAACAGAAGTAATGAGAGACAATGGGGGGATTGGTGAAACACAGGTGTAGTTTGCGCCTCTCCTCTGAGCCGACAGCCATGTCTGTCTATTCCACCACACATTCACACAAGCCCACCTCAGAAACCACACTTGCTTACGTGATCCTTCTGTGGCATCATGTGACACACGGTGGTCTGAGAGAGACTTTCACAAGCTTTTAAAAGTTTCTCTTTCCCATGTGATAACTGAAGATAATTCATAGCTGCTGGAGGAGATTTTACCTTAATGAAAGCAGCTTGATATTAATCATGCAAAAGTGTGCACTGTATTTACAATAAAAGATTATAATTGTGAAACAGAAAATGATCTATTCAGAAAAACACATACGGATTTTAAATTCAACCTTCTGGCCCAGAAAAGGCTAAAAGAAGTAGTTGAAATAAATATTTAAACTAATACTAAACATATGAACATGAAAAACGTATATATACAGATATATCTGTATCTATATATACAGATATAGAGAGACACATAAGAACATATGTTCACTTTAAAATAAGTTAATAAAATTGCATACACATAGAAATCTATGACTTACATTTAATAAAAATCTACTTACATTTAATAAAATATTAAATGTAAGTAAAATGTCATTTTTAATGTTTATAACTTCGGTGAAAATAAAATGTCAAAATATTGGTGAAATAAATGTCCATCAACATGTATATAAATAATAAATAATATACATATTCTGACCTGTATTTCTTAAAATATATGAGATGATATATACAATTAAAACATATATAGTAGAATATATTAAAGAAAAATATATATAAAAATGTTCTAATGTTTATGAAAGTATTTTTCCTTACCCAAAAATACGGAGATATTATAAAATATTACAATTTAAAATAGCTGTTTTGTTCATTTTATTTGAAACATAATATTGTCAAAATAACATATTACTGAACAAAACGTTTTAAACAGTAGCGTACAAGAATTAAATAAAATACATTTCAACAAAAATAAGACAAAATCAATAAACAGCGCAAAAATAATAATAATAAGAGCAACAACAATAATACTGTCCTACTGTATCTATTTTTATGAATTATTTTCAATTATATTAGACCGAGGGAAAAAAGGATGCCATAGTTAAAGCTTTTATTTTGTTTCCCTGAAAAGCCCATGGCATCAACATTTATATAAATAATAAATAATATACATATTCTGACCTGTATTTCTTAAAATATATGAAATGATATATAAAATTTTAACATATATAATAGAACATATTAAAGAATAAATATATTAAAATGTTTTAATGTTTATGAAAGTATTTTTCCTTACCCAAAAATACGGTGATATTATGAAATATTAAATTTAAAATATCTGTTTTGTTCATTTGGTTTGAAACTTAATATTGTTAAAATAACATATTACTGACCAAAACGTTTTAAACAGTAGCGTACAAGAATTAAATAATACATTTCAACAAAAATATACCTAAATCAATAAACAGCGCAAAAATAGTAATAATAAGCGCAACAACAATAATACTGTCCTACTGTTTCTATTTTTATGAATTATTTTCAATTATGCTAGACCGAGGGAAAAAAGGATGCCATAGTTAAAGCTTTTATTTTGTTTCCCTGAAAAGCCCAGGGCATTCTCTTTACTACACACCAGACACGTGTCGTTCTCCGCGAAATTCATAAAAATAAAAACTGTCCCCAATAGAGGACAAAAATGATTTGCTGGGTCCCAGTAGGATAAAGAGGCACTCTGATGACAAGTACAACAACAGATAAAAGACATAATCCTGATCACAGTGGCACTTCAAGATAAACCGGCACTCATAAGAGTTCATAATGAAGCTTGTGTCAAGGCTAATCGCTGACCCACAAAATGCGATCATCTACGGTAAGTTACCCTCCACGGACTACACGGATTAGTGTTCAGCACTTGAAGGTTTTTGTTTTGTTTTGGTGTGGTGTTGAGTAACATGGGACTCCTGCCTAAGCTGCCCTCTTAACCCTGAGAGGACGGCGTGGTGGCAGGGTGAGGAGGCAGAGAGGAAGAGGATCAGTAGGGAAAGAGGATTAGCAGCTTTGGGCTGCTGCTCTGGCTCCAGGCTCACACCCGTGGTGCCCGGGACCCAGCCACGGCCTGCAGCCATAGGGACACCTGAAGCCAGGTCCTCACATGACCGCCTCCCCAGGAAGGGTGAAGGAGATGGGAAAGAGGCGGTCGATCCTTAAGCCGCTCTGCACTGCTCAGCAGCACATGTGCTGAGTGGACCGTATGTGGTGGCTTACAACCAGAGGTCACAGCCAAGGGCAGGCCAGTCGAAAGGTCAGTGTAAGCTGTTTCTTTAGTCAAAGCAGACTGAGCTTTCCTGTCGTGCAGAGGAAGATCACTCAGAGCAGTACAGGGCTTCTGACTGCTACTAAATGGCTGCATTTTGTGACGTTTATTTCTGCCAGTGTAACAAAACTTTAGAGGTCACGCAGGTGCTACTACCAATTTACAGAACTAATAAGTGATGATATTCTATTGGGTATGAAAAACATGACCAGACACACCAAAAGCTGGATGAAAAAATGTTTTTTGGGGTTTTTTACTGCACATTGTATGGACCATTTAGAAGCATGGATTGACAGGCTACAGCAAATGATACAGCCTAATAACCATACAGCAGTGTGAAATCCATCGAGAAAAATTTCTATTTATTACAGAGATCTCCAAATTAAACTTAAAGACAAACGAAACATCACCGTCAGTTGCTACAGCACTGAACTGAAAAACTGCTGAGCCATTGTAAAACACAGATCAGGTTAGAAGGTAATTTCTTCCTACTAATCAGTAAATGTTATAACGGTTTAACTGAAGAAACACTAAATAGGCATAGATCACTCAAAAAATTAAAAGAAGATATTTAAAAATGCTGGTTAATGATACTTATTGACTTTCTCAGTAGCAAAAAACACTACTAAAATCATCCAGCATTCCTTTAAATGATGTCTTCTGTGTTCAACAGATGAAAGAATCTCTAATAGGTTTTGAACAAGTAAAGGGCAAGTAAATGAGGACAGAGATTTATGGCTGAACTATCAACGATTGGCAGAAATGTGAGATTTTTTATTTTGAATTTTATGAATTTTTATTTTATTTTATTGAATTCTATTCATCATCAATATACTAAAATCCTTTAAAAGAATAATGTAATATATTTGTATTACTTTATTTATTAAAAATATATATTTTTTATTACTTGCAGTTGTATTTGTTTCTCATAACCAAGATTACAGAAACCAAAATGTTTTTATACAGGTGCACGGTCATAAAACCCTATTTGTGCTTACTGTGATCTACAAATGTATAAGATGATGCTGTTAAAGTAAAAATAATTGTACTTCTGGATCCAACTCACGCTCCATCTATTCTCAAATGTGCAAAGAGACAAAATTTGTGATAATAATAATTTTACATGTGCAGCATTACCAAATCAGGTGCTGGTCCCACCATCTGCAAAACTCAGAGGCACCAGTGCCAGTGCTCAAATTTGATTATATCCGTAAATGGCAGTGATTTGGCTGCTTATTAAACCTTTGACGAGTACAATCCCAGAGGAACATTCAAATCTGCATTTGTGCTGCCACTGATCCAGAGAGAGCTGTTATCATTTATAGTTATGAAACAGCTTCAGTCTTTAATCTTTTTAACCACACAGTAATATTAGTTCTACTACGGAAATATTAGGAAAAAAAAGGTCAAACTTGGGATATAACCACTGTTTCTATGGTAGCTATCAAAATATGGTAAACCATGTTTTGTATGTGAATTCACATTTCAAATAAAGTTGTATCAAGTTAACCGTAATGCCAGTACATGAAAAAAAGTAACTATTAAAAATATAACTGCCATTGAATAACCTGTTTAATTGACTCAGTCAAAACCGCTGATTCACTCTGTAATGAAGACAGTGAAGCTTTTATTAGACATTTTAATAAATAATCTATTTTTTATACAGGAAAGAAAATGTATACAAAATTCATCTTATTTTGTTTAGCTGAGTTTTGTGAGAATTATGGTCTCAATTTATATTTGATTCTCAGTATTTCCAGAATTGAGCAGCAATACATTACAAATATCTTGATGCTGCTTTAAAAAATCATTCTGATACAGTGTTGCTATGGCACTCTGAGAACTGCAGAGTCTCCATTAAACTTCAGATGGTCATTAAAGTTTAATACCCTTTAATGAATGTCAGAAGTTAAATGGAGATTATCGACATGCTGAATAAAGTTCTTGCACATTTAAAACTGATATGAAACTACAAAGACGCGAGTACAAAGTTTGTGTTTACAAGCGCGTCGGTAGGGTAACGCACTGACTACTCTCATCCTACTAAATTCAGTTCTTGATGACCCAGACAGACCCCAAGGCTTTTCTAGGTAGTGACAAATAGAGAAACAGGAATACATTCAGCTGACGTGTGTCTAGCCAGATAATTCTCAGTTGTAAGTCCTGCTCACATGCTCTTATTTAATTATAATTTTGTGCGAGCTTTTTTGCCCCAGCCATTCTGCAACACTGGCTGTTCACTTTAAATACGATTTATCCAATATTAACTCTGAAATCTTATCCACATGTCAGAAAGTGAGCTGTTTTTTTCATGTGGCAAAAAGACTTGTGCCAACTTGGATGCTAATCCACAGCCCAATGGTTTGGAAATCATCATCACTACATATTAAGAAGCTGCCTAATAAAGCTAAAACTGAGGAGCCTAAGAACCTGATAGAAGGTTTTATTTGGCAAGTGAAACGGAAACCTATTTACAGTTTGCAACAGATGCAGTTGTGTGTGCACGCGAGTTAAATGAGGAGCTAATATTTTGATACACGTCTTAACTGATGTTTTTTTTTCTGTTTGCCTAACATGTTCCCCATATCCTCTGGTAACTTATTTAGACTCAAAAGTGTGGCAATGTGGCGCAGTGGTGGGACAGGAGGCAGCCAGAGGTTTCTGGTTTTGGAGCTGCCTCTTATGGGGTGACCCCGCTGGGACGTCGTACATTCCGCTGGGTTAGAGAGCTGATCCAAAAACCACAGATAATAGAGAGGGAAGTCAGAGTGGACTCAAATCAACTGAATATATGCATGTGGATGCATATTCATAACTCTGCCCTTTATGGTGATAAAAGCAGCTCATTTATACGCCTTTTATCGAATAAAAAAAATCCTTCGAGATGTTCCCAGAGGAAGGGAAAAAGGTCTGCATTGCCCACACAAGCAAACTATGGCTCAAACATTATCTGCTGGGCTCAAGATTCTGCATCCTGCCTCCAGGTCTCACGGGAGAATGCTGGAATCTCCAGCTCAATGATAGGGTTCCAATAAACAATGAATCACGCTGCTCTGAGCAAGCGTGAAAGAGAGCCGTGGCACAAAAAGAAAACCGAGCGTGATTTAATGGACATGGTGCAGAAGTATGGCACATTCCATAAGGTTGATCTGAAAAATATTTAGAAGAGAACTGCTAAAGTTTCTTCACACTCTGGGAAAAAAAAAAAAGAATAGGCCCGGGACAAGAGCGATCGAACAAGTAATGAGTATGACGCGTCAAAAGAGGAGTCAATGACGTCCCCTAAAAACAACTTTCCAGTAAGTATTGCACAGATGTGTCATTAAATATGTCATTCAGTGGTTTTGTTGTGACTTGTTATGGTTTGAGTGGGTGACTGCCAGCTAATATCAAACATTTCACTTAACAACTTTGAATTCAATTAATAATATCTCATTAATTATGATCAGTATTTAATTTGTTTTAACATCTCCTACACTTTTTCTACCATATTCTGGGACCCAAAAAAACTGACTATTTATAATAATAAACAAATAACTCTCACTTTAGAAAGAAATACAGACGAACAAAATTATATATCAGTAGCCTTGTAAAAGTCCAGCCTCCACTTGTTAAATAACATTCGTGGTTAACTTTGAGACTGAACAACGCATGCTTTGCCAGCTGCAGCTGACTCAAATAAGACACTTAAGAGCAGGGCGTTTCGCTTTAAATTCAGCTAACGTGAAATTAAACGTCAAATTAAACGCTATACAGCATCTGCACGGCCAGTGCAACTCCTATTTGCAACAACTTGTTTTCACACCATATAAATCATATTGTACATGTAGAGTATGGCGGCAGGCGCTTAACATTAGACGTCAACTGACCATATGGCACTGTATCATGTTTACTTCATCAGATTTAATACAAAAAAAGTGAAGCTCTGTATAATTAAAACAGATGCAGCGTTGTTTGACAGGAAGAGAAGAAGAGCCGAGCTTACCCTAACAAACGAAGCGGCGCAATCCTCAGTCCTGGACCCAAAATATCCAGCTTATTTACGCTCTTTCTTCCTTTGCTTTCAATGCTTCTCTCGACTTGGAGCTTCCTGGTGCTTTCTGCTCCTCGGGTAAAATGCCCTGTTCGAGGGGGAAGGGAAGAGAGGAAAAGTGTTTCGCTCAGTGATTCAGAAGCATGGTGTAAACGCCAGCCTTCCCTTTCTGACAACCAGCGTTAATTGCAGATCAGACTCGCCCACACACTCCAGACTCTCTCTATTCACTCTCTCCTGGAAGAAGCTGAGAGCAGGCTGTGAGATTGGAGTGCTATGAACAGCACAGTGGGAGATGCTCTAACCCCCACCCTGTGCAACACCAATCACCACCTCTGGAGCTCGACTTCACCACGGCTGACTTTATTTCACAAGAACGGCACAGGCACGGACAGACGCCCCTGGGACGATGCATACTGACAGTGAGGTGCAAGCGCGCCGTTTAGCATACGCTATAAATCTGATGTGTTATACCTGATGAAGTGTAAACTACGGTGTACAGCAAGCCTGGGGAAGAAATATTAAAAAGCGGCCCTGAAAAACTTCTACAGCCCAAGTCCGCTTAGATCTCAAGCTGTACGACACACAAAGTCAGATAGAATGATGACTAGTCCTGTGCTGACTGTAAAAAATACTGGGTTCCACACAAGTCCCAACACAAATCAATTAAGTAAACTTTTTTACAAGTGGATTGAACATAAAACAATTAAGTTGTCCAAAAAAATAATAATAATAATAAAATTGGATGAATTGTGTAGATTCAGCTTATTTTAAATAAGTAGTTTGAACAAGCAGCTAAACTCTTTTATTGAGTGTTGTTGAGTTTATCCTGAAAATCCTATTAGATAATGATTATCTCCAACGCCATTAGCTGTGACTGTGCTTGAAAATTGAACTGAAGTGATTAAAAGAACATAAAATGTCAAAAATATATATGAGAATTAAGTATATATTTTTGTAAAACAAACAATTCCACTGGTGCAGTCAGAAAGTGAAATAACACATCTTGAACAAAAGATGCTTTATTAACAGAGCACAGCAGGACACCATGCAGCTTCAAGTGTGATGTTGTGCTTTATCAGATTTGAAGAGGGCCATGTCGGGTGAACAGCATTCAGAATATTAAAAGAATTCCTTCGCTGACTAATTCATTGTCGAGTGTGTAAACAGAACGCTATTGAGTTTCAGTGTGGTGTTTTCAGTGCTGACTTTGCACCCATGTTTAGTTTGGGCTTATTAAACTATAATGAAGTCGCACCGAAGGCTAGATGGAAAAAGTGTGATGGCATTATACACTTGACTGGGATATTAATTCTTTATAATGCATCGGCGGAGGGCAGCAAAACAGATTTAATTAAAACATATTTTAACATAGTTTGCAGCTCTTCAGTGCTATACTTACAGTTCATGGGCTAATATCTCAGTCAGAGAGCAGAGAGATCAAACCGTTAAATAGAACTAATTCTGACAGCAAGGCTGAATAAATGCTTGTCCTTCAGACACACACTTCTTATTCACTTATGGTTGTATATAAAAATTGTGTCGCTTTTTTATTATTATTCAAAATTAACATTTTGCCACACCAGCCAATGGTCGGCAACTTGAGAAAAATCTACTGGCTATGAATATTTTTAATCACCATGAAATGACATGTGCTCTATTATTTTAATAAAAAACAAGTTGGTCAAATTGGAGAGACATGCCTAATTGCACTTATTATTATTATTATTATTATTATTATTATTATTATTATTATTATTACACATAGTACAATTTATAGAATAATTAATAGGTAATATTACTAAATTATAAACATTGAACAAATCACTATAAATTAACATAAATAATCATATTACTGAGTTGTAAAGTATTTAATAATAATATTTCGTCACCTTGGAATTATAAGGTTCTATCTGCGTTCTGAATGATTTTGAGATATTGAGCTTCAAAGTTTTTGCTTTCCGTAGCAAACAGTACGTGTGTAACATTTGTTTGTTTTTGTCAATAAAAAGTCTTAAAATGTAAACAACTTATTAAAAAAAAAAACATCCCATAATGTAAATAGGTTGTCAATTAAAAAGAATGTGTCAATAACTCAATTTTGACAAAAACGTCAGATAGTACCTTATAATTCTAAGGTGACGATTTTTCATTGTATATAAGAATTAATATTAATTTCTGCCATTATTATTATTATTAGAATTACTATATAACATACTCATTTGTTGAAAACATATTTGTAAACCATTCTAATACAACCTATGAAGATGTTTGCCTCGCTGTAAATAATGCAGCGCATTACATATTCATAGAATAGAGAAGAGGCATATTAATTTAGTTTCAATACAGCATTTATACCACACCACGTTATAAGACATTGCTATATAATTATAGTTACTGGCCAGCTGGTGAGTAACAAAGTTTCAAATACTATTTGATGCTGATTTTTACTCACATTTGTATCTTGACGAGTATGATATTCAGTCCTGCCACATTATATAATTTAATTTAACTTTAGAGTCTTTGAATACTATGGATATTTTGTTTGGTATAATGTACTTATTATGTTGCTGTATTGCAAAAATTACTTTTTTGCTGATGGGATAATTACAACAATGTAACTATAGATGTAATTACAGGTATTAATTATCTATATTACTAAAATGCACATTTAAACAAATATAAGGCATAAAGGATTAATGCATAAAAGTAATGCAGTGTCTTAAATGATAAATCTAGTTAAAGACATGCAATAAAAAGTGGTAAGCTTATTTCTCCTTAAATTACAGCTTATTTCATGTTTATATATCAAATGAAATGTGCTCCAGCCCAAATCCAAAACAAACACAAATACACATGTTCATTTTAGAACAAAACCTTTAGTTTTCTATAAAACACTATTTCTTTGCATCTTGAAATATTGAACTAATCACTGAATTTACAGCGAGGGGCTGTGTCCACTGGTTTTAAGCCTCTTAAAAGCCAACAAACAATCAGCGGGACAAACAAACATTCCTCCTGAGGTCATTTTCATTATTATGTACCGTGACCTGATTGTCTATCTCGTGTGCCTTGTAATTACAATGCCTTTCAGACACAAGCAATGAGCAATGCTATGAACGCATTTAGCCTCTGACATTAGGACAACAGGTCAAGGCATTGTGGCTTGGTTTTGTATTGATTTGATCAATTTTATATCTTTATCAATATGAATTATTTATAATAACACACCTAACACATTTTTCTGAAGGTCAAAATGACATATCATCTTGTAATGTAGCGTTTAAAGGAAGCCTAAGGCACTTTGCTGATAACTAAATGGCGGGCTACAGGGCCATTAACAGAGGCATGTGTAATCTTACAAGCACAAGTACTACACTCTCTGCATGTGGATGATTAGGTTGTTCCCTCACTGTGCATGTCCAAGTCAGCAACTCTTGCAGAAAGAACACACAGCACAACAAAAAAGGATTTACAGTGAAACGATTGTGGCACAAAGGTAATGCATTTAAAGCACTGAGTGTTAATTTAATATTTCTTCCTGCTATAGTTTGTATGAAATTATTAAAGCTAGTTTTGAATCAAGCCTTTATGAAGGTGCTGAGACAAACATCAAGTTTTCCTTCAAACTACTCAGACAGAACTTTAGTTTAGATTTGTTTCTTTGTTTTTGGAGAAGTCAAAACAGGGCATTTTATGACCCTAATGCTAATTAGATCCGATCCAATAATACTACAAATAAATTAAAATAAACTGAAATCATTTTTAATTGAATAACTTTGCTGTAGTTTAATGACCTTGCAGATGAGTCACAATGATGTACCACACAATATCTAGACCTCTCACTACTTTGTAACAAAACCGTGTGACCCCACAAAAAGCATTAAATCACAATTGAAAAGCTATTATAAAATAATTGATGGGATCAATTTACACTTGTCTCAGTTTATTTGCTAACATACAGTGTGACTCCAATAAATCTGAGACGCTTCACCAATGTGACACTTACTCGTGCTGTTATGTCAACTATACAAAACTCTGTAACAGACCAGCACCGTCTACATCTCAGAAAGAAATATGTCCGAAATTACTTAAAAGTTAAGTGTAATGCATAAAAGATAAAGAACTGTCCTCAAATATTCATAAAGTGATCGGACGTGTTTAGTTACGGAGGTAATGCCCTACATTTTAACCCTGCTAACAGTGCGTGTTTAATGTGTATTAAAATGTAAAACATTTACTAATCACAAATTGCATCCTCTGACGTCTACGAAAATCACGCTACCATTTATAGTTGTCAGAACTAGTTTTGGTGCTTTAAACAACTGCGCCGTCCAAAAATCTAAGTTAGAATGGATTAGATAAATACAACGTGCTACTTTAACCAGACTGTCAACATGTTCAAATGCAAAACAATGAAACATTAGAATCAAGAAACATTCAATCGCACGAGCTCTGAAGTTAAACTAGCTCTATTCTCAAGTTGTGAACTTCTGCAGGTGACCCTTTTCAGCCAATGAATATCCCGAAGTGAAAGCTTAACGGTTTACGAAGTTCAGCAGACACAAAATTTCTTTTTTTAGCCCCACTATCAGCTGTCTCGCTCTTTTTTCAATCGCCCCTCCAAAGACATTCAACAACGCCCGGAAAACAATGATGAGAGACTCGTCGCAACATTTGCCAAGTGTCAAAGTGAACTGACCCAAAACCACGCACGAGCTTTTCTACAGAGAATTACGAGCAGGAAAAACACTGTTGTCCTTCAGTCTGAAGGCGCGACTCGGGACAAAACACTTCCAGGCTTGTTGACGACCACTGAGACACACACATGACAAACATGTTTAAGCTTCCCAAACGAATTGTAACGCGTTTAATTTGCGCTCATCCAGTCTCACTCCACGACTCCCTCCTCTCTCTTCTCTCTCTCTCTCTGAGTCCGCTGCTGTGTAACATTGTTGCTATTTTTGCGACTCACCTTTTTTCTTCGTGGTCCCCCTCGCTGTATATAGATACTGTGTATCAGTGACTCCCGTGGATACACTGTGACATAAATGTATTTTCAGTCACATTGACACACGGCTTCTATTTTCGGGAGCTGAGCTGACAAACTCAGAAGAAGCAGCAGTCGCTCTTGTCACAACATAAGCTCCTCCCCTAAATGACGAACACTAGACGGAGTCAACCTCATACGGCAAGCCGTTTTAACATATGTTATGTAGGCATATTAGGCTACTGTTACTTGTGTATTACTAGTAATAAGATCTTAAACGATGACAAGTTTGTTCTTTTCTAGTTTCACTCGTTACTGCTCTGATGTCACAGATAAACTTTCTAGTGGTTATTAACAGGGCTTGACATTAACTTTTTTGATCACCAGCCACTGTGGCTAGTAAATCTCCAACATTGCTAGCCACTGTCACTAGACACAATTTTGTGATTGGCAAAATATTTTATATGCATAAATTTGACTTTGACAATTACTTGACTTGGATCTTGTGTTATGTCCACATGCCTCCTCATTCATTTCACTTTTTTGTGTGTTGTGTGTGACCTTGCTCAATGAGAGTGAGCAAATTGATTGTGGTTTCATAGTGTCGCATTGCATATTATTATTTCACATGACTTCAGGGCTCCAAAATTAGGATTTACAATTTTTTTTCTGATCACACCATTCATTCATTTTCTTTTCAGCTTAGCCCCTTTATTAACCTAGGGTCATCACAGCGGAATGAACCGCCAACTTATCCAGCATATTTTTACGCAGCGGAAACACAACCCAACACTGGGAAACACCCATACACTCTTGTATTCACACACATACACGACGGACAATTCAGTTTCAGGTCAGTTTAGTTCAGTCTTTGGAATTGTGGCATAAACCAGCAACCTTCTTGCTGTCAGGCGATCGTGCTACCTACTGCGCCACCGTGATGCCCCTGACCACACCAGAAATAAATAATTATTTCTAAGCCATACATTAAAAAAAGTTGCAAAATAAGCAAAAATAGTTAAAAAGGAGTTCATCTCCTATTAAAGCAATGTTGTTGTAAAAAATGTTAATTAAACCATATTAACAAAAATAACTGTAAGCAAAAAAGCAGGTGAAAAACAGTGTGTAATAATAAAAGGATGATCACGCACACATGGTTAACGTTAGGCCTGTTTATAATCTGTTCAAAGAATGGTTAAAGCGAAAGCAGCAACCACTGCTGCTTTTAACATATACTGTAAATATAGCTTTTGAAAGCAGCAGGACTGTGGTCATCACTTTTGTCCAGTCTATTTCAAACAGAACCGAGCATGCACACTTTTTAAACAGTCGCGTGCATTACATCACCTGTGCGCACAAGTGATCATCCTCTCGGGATTCAGTATTCACTTGCTTTCTTTTGCTCACACGAACAGTTATTTTTGTCAGTCGTGCTACTTTTCGATTCTAAGATCACATTTACACTCATATTGAGTCATCCTTACTGTCAAACGCTTCTTTTCAAAAACTACAATTTAAAAATTATTTCCAACCAACCAAAGTGGCTAGTAGGAGTGTCTGTCTAAACTGCCACAGCTGAAATCTACCTGCATTTGACGGGTGTTAATGTCAAGCCCTGGTTATTAAGTATCCCTACCTAGTCTGTGTGAAATCAAGATTTACAATGGTTTTTTTTTTTTTTTTTTGCGTGTGCTCATTGTTAGTCTTAAGGTGAACAATGAATCAGTGCAAGTTAATTCACTGAACAAAAAGGTTTTGAAAATCCTTAATGAAAGTCTGACCTCCGAAAATCTGATTCCGAGTTTGGAGCGGCAGTCCTCTCAGTTTGACTGCCACACCCCTCTAACCATTAGTTTGCTACAAGAGAATGATGCGCATTAGCTTACAGTTTACTTTAATTATTAGTCCATTCAAATTACTAGAATGTATTTCAGTCCTGTTGTAGCATTATGTGATACTAGAACCTATTTTTGAAATACTAGCAGTATAAATCACTCACTTTCCTTTCTCTCGGCTTAGCCCCAGTAAGGCCAAGTTCACACTGCATGATTTTCCTACTCCTACTGCATGACCATCTAATGTAGCGTTCAGGTGCAGTGTGTTCATACTGCATGATGGATCTGTGACAAGAGAATACACACTGAATGGCAACTCTGGCTCAAGTGATAAAATCACTCATGATCATGTACAAGACTGTAAATGACTGCAATAAACATTTTAAATAGGCTAATATGCCATTCAAAAACGTGTAAACACTGATTTGCAGAAGTGTTTAAGGAAATGCCCAGAAAAGAGAGAAAGAAAAAAAAGAGTTGGAGGTTAATAAATAATTTTGCAAAGTTCTGCTCCTTTGACTGATCAAGCAAATCAGTCTTGTTTGTTTGTTTACCCAAACTCTCCGCTGTCCTGTATCCTGCTTGGCTGATGGTCAATGTTCATGTGTTTTCAGTCAGAAATTCACACAGCAAATCAGGGTTAAAACTGGGCAGTGTGAATTCAGCATTTTTCAGGGAGAACATGCAAACTCCAGACAGAAAGACCTCCTGGTCCAGCCAGGACTCGGATGGTAATGCCTAGATAGGATACATTGCAGTATGCAAATCAGTATAGCAGCATTTTTTATTACACTGTAGAACAATAATTAATATTTTTACAGTATTGACCTTATTCTTCAGTGCGGAAGTGCGCTCATTTTGTGATTGCTTTAGAACTTCTGGTTCAGTTTGCTATGGGAGAAATGACTGGGAATAATAAACTAAATACATATTTAAAAAAAAATACAATTTATTGGGTAATTTAATAGATAACATAAATAATACTCCGTACAACTACTGTTTTTACATTACTGTGAGGGTTGGGGTAGACGTTAATAAAATACAATTAATGGGAAATTTAATAAAATTTCCTATTAACTGAAATTTAATAAATAATTTAAGTCATTTTTATTAACTTCCAGCCGCAACCATATCTGATCTAGCAACAACCGACTTGGAGGTATCTTCTAGCCCCCAACAACGCTAGCCCCCGAGACACTGTGTCGGCCAGTAAAAATTTCATTTTATCCCATTTTTATCTTACATTTGGATTACTGTGTAATGAGTCAAACACAATTTGGAAGTTAAATGTTACTTAACTTTTTATGTGTTTGCACGGTATAGGTAGCTAATTCCATGCCACAGTGACATTTATTCCTACGTTAATAACAGATTTTTAAAAGAGATTAGAAACTGCTATCATTTATGACTTCTGCATGAAAGAATACAAATATACGTATTTGAGTTATAACTTGTGGTGAGAGATTATGCATTTAGACCCTTGTAGGCCAGGAGAGGTACTGAAAGTTGTTGCAATATACATGCATTGAAGGCCTGTTAAAAAAAAGGATACTTTTAATGGCTGTGTTTGACTGAGAGAAATGTTGAACTTCAGTTTTAGTACAGCATACAATGTAAGAGATGCAAATTTAAAGTCCCTACTTGAACGACAGGAATAATACAATTTTTGAACTCAGTTTACAAGGTGTCAACACAGAATCAGCCATTGTTTCAGTATAAAAAGAAACAAAAGAACAAAGACAAACTCCTCCTAAGATGGTAAAAATAGTAGACGCCCTTGTTAATGAGCACTTGTATGAGGTGATTACAATCTATTTAAGTTAAATTTAAAGATATTTTTGTAGCTCAAAACATTTAGAGAAAAGGTGCAGACATTAGATGAGGTTGAATCTTTTTAGTGAGAATGTGTTGAGTGCCTATTTTTGTGAACAGTATCAAAGAGAGTGGCTGTATAATTCTGCTGAACTGTGCAGATCTATATACTCAAGTATACATTTAAAATTATATATTCGGACAAGCAATTATCTAAACTCACATTAGTATGTGATAAATACATATATATAACTGATACTACTAAATCTTGAACTCTAGTAGGTTTATCTTTTGGATATACACATATAAGCACAAATACAAAAGAAGTTAGTAGTGAACCTGTAAAGAACACCAATTTGAATACACAGACTACTTATCAAGAAATATCTAAACCACAAATCTATTTCCATAGAGTTCAATGGAAGAAGTATAAATATTATCAATTTGTTTTGGTATTGTGGTCAGTAGCAAATAACAACTATTGTTGAAGCTAGTCACTGTCGCATTACTTTGTTAAAAGTAAAAGTCATAAAATGGAAACTAGTTAGATTTAAGGGGAAACAGTGAAGGCGGCTTGCCATACAACGCCGCCTCCTCATCCTCCACCTCCTACTCTACTCGTGTCTCATCTCCAGTTTAAAAACAAATATGATAAACTCGAGAACCGTGACTTAACCATGATGAAAACAACGCGGATGAAATCTAGCTGACACCGTGTTTTGTCAAAAGTAAAAGCGGCAAAATCGAGCGAGTGCGAAACTTCAGGAGAAAGCGAGAGGAAACGGCTCGCTAACCGCCACACCATGACATCACCGTGTTTACAGTTTTAAAAAGCGAACAAACAACTCGAATAGTCACTTAAACATGCATGTAAGGACAACGAGGAAGTGTAAAAGTTAATAAAAACGTCACAGCTTCGTAAAATCCTCATGAGCAGCGATTAGTCTCTGTTTGCTAAAACCCCGTTACGTGCAGAGCAATTGTAATATTTATTATGGTCGTTAGACCGGCACTACCTTAGATACGATTGACGTAAGTTCTATAAAACAACAGTAACAATAGGGTCAGTGCTTTTGAAGTGACATTTTTCTCGTCCAATCGGATCCCACGGTGGCGTGTCAGCATCCAACCAGAGAAAAGAGGCTGACTGCGTTTTACGTTGCATGCGGCTGTGTCACGTGTAGTTGTAGGATCTGTGGAAGAGGTGTGGTGCTGAACATGAGTTGTTTTGCTGGGACTTACAGGGAATTTGTATTACAACCGCTTTACAGCATGTAAAAAGCGACACGCAGGACATCAAAGGAATTACACGTTTAACAAAACAAAGTTAAAACAATGCAAAAGGCTCATACAAGAATCGGTGTGGGGTTAATATGATTCACATATATATAATTCAGTTTCTTTTATTTGTGTGTGTTTGCATTTGGACTTTGTTGTTACTAAACAATGAGTGTCATCACTTTCATAACTGTCTAATCCACAGGGCGGTTTGTAACAATACTGTAACAGGACAATCTGGTGGGCCACATACTTGTTTTAAGCACGCCGAGCTTCAAAAATTGTACCTGCAGCGCACACAAATCTTGGATGTAAAGTACAGATAAACAACAATCACTGATTTATACTGCAGTAAAAACTGGCTACACTTTAGATTTCATAGTAAACATGTTTGTAGCATGAATAAAATGATATATTTTTGCAGAATTTTAGAATGTTGAGATAAAACAAACAGTTTATTTGCTTACCCTTCAATTACTTTTTTAAATAGATTTTTTATAGATTTTTATAGGTTTTATAGATTGTTATAGCCTTATTGATACAGTCCGTTAATCAAAATAATTTTTGTAAGTGATTTTGAACAGATGTTTGTTTTTTTACGTGGGTATTTAATAATTTGATTTCACAATTAACGCACATCCATCAAAAGATTAAATATTATAATAATATTTATTATTAATTATAGTGCTATTATTTCTGAAAAGTTCTCTTTTCCTCTGAAAGTATGATTGTTTTTCAACAATACAACATAATTAATGTAAAATATAATTTTACTTTAAAACAACTATTTTACTTAGTTGTGATTATAGTTTTAATATGTAGTTCCCATGATCTTTCGGATATCATTCTAATAAGCTGATTGGCTGCTCATGCTCAATTATTATTGGTGTACAATCATTTATATTTGTAGTCACTATCACTTTTTGATCATTTGAATGTGTCCTTGATGAATATGTGTACTATTTATTTATTTAATTATTTATTTTATATTTTAAAAAAGAAGAAGAAAAGTTAGCAATCCATGATGAAATCCCTGATTATGTGTACTCCGTGACTTCACATTTTTTCACTTTCTATTTGAAGCCTTGTAAAGCTGGAGCTGTGCATAAAAATAGTCCCATCAGGGCTGGGCACATACTCCGGATCCCCTGTGCAAACACCCATTGGCACCAGAACCCTAACAAACCGCACTGAACACCAGACACCTGTGGTCTACAGATTAGCCGGAAAGAAACACATGTAGCTTTTTTCTTACATTCAGCTGAGTGAGTAACCAACTGTGTATTATTTTATTTAGATGTTTTTAAATGATAATAATAATAATAATAATAATAATAATAATAATAATAATAATAAT
>CAIGQQ010033930.1:3177848-3204892 GCA_903798035.1 Danio albolineatus | reverse complement strand
ATAATAATAATAATAATAATAATAATAATAATAATAATAATAATAATTAATGTGGCGTAGTGAGTAGCACGTTCACCTCACAGCAAGAAGGTTGCTGGTTTGAGCCCCAGCTGGGTCAATTAGCGTTTCTGTGTGGAGTTTGCATGTTCTCCCCGTGGTTGCGTGGGTTTCCTCCGGGTGCTCTGGTTTCCCCCACAAGTCCAAAGACAAGCAGAATAGTTGAAATGGGTAAGCTAAATTGTCCGTAGTGTATGATTGTGAATGAGTGTGTATGGATGTTTCCCAGAGATGGGTTGCAGCTGGAAGGGCATCCGCTGTGTAAAACATATGCTGGATAAGTTAGTGGTTCATTCCGCTGTGGCGACCCCGGATTAATAAAGGGACTAAGCCGAAAAGAAAATGAATGAATGAATGAATGAATGATTATTATTATTATTATTATTATTATTATTATTATTATTATTATTATGAAACACTTAAATCATCAATATAAATGTAGTGACACTTATGTTACTAATTAAAAATCTTAATTTGCCTTTAGACGTAATTTCCCAATCTGTCTCATTTTTAATACAATATTGCAAAATTAAGTTTCATCACCAGCTTATTTATGATTGGCAGGTGTGGCAGAATAATGCTTTTAGGCCCAGAGCTTGACCAGTTGGTTGGTATCGGGTTCCTGTATTTCTAGGCTAGAGTGTCCTGAGTTTGCCCTCCTGTGTTTTCAGAGATTGCAAAGCTGGAAGGGTGTCCTTGAGGTCGACATTGTTCATGACCCACAAAGAAGGCCAGCGTCATATGACTATGAAATGAGCATGCTTTTTACATAATGAACAGTTTGTGTTTTAAAACAGCCAACACATGCCACTCTGCCTTGTATAAAACTTTAAATAATTCATGTGTAAAATCTGATTAAGCACTCAAACACCCGAGAATTCATTTTAGGTCATTCTGAAGTCAAGTAAACCAAGTAGTGTTGGGTATATTTTGTGCTGACAATTCCAGATTTTTACTTCTGTTATGCAAAATGTTGTTGCTGTTATTGTTCAGGAGAAATAAAAACAACTAAAAGGTTTTTAAAATAAAACTAAAAAAAGAGATACACATACAGACAAAAAACTTTCAATTCTAAAAAAAACCTTGATAAATCATATTTAAAATTTAAGAATTATTTTTTTTTTTAACAGTTCAATTAGGGCACAATTTTTTGGCAACCTGCTGTTGGCAACATTTCTGTGCAGCACTTAACAAAAGAATGTTCCTGAAGCATAACGTGGAAACTATAGGAGGAATGTTGTGAAGATAAGATGACTGTCACATGATTTTGGAGGTGATAATGGTTTCACATGATTCCAAAATGCTGTTGGTTGTAGACCTGTATTGTGATGCATAGAACATAGCTTCAAGATGAAGGATTAGATGTACTCTTAAATACTGTTATATTGTATTTTATTTTCCTTTTCACCATGATATACTGTAGTACATGACTAATACAATATAAATGTAGGCCTGAATAACTGCCAAAGATGAAAAGGGGATTTGAAGCACCAAATAAATAAATACAAATGTCATACATATTTCAATTCCCCATAAAAAAGAATGTTTCATTTTTTCTTGCCCTTTTGTTTCTCCGACATTTCATAGAATTTATTTTATTTTATGTATTATTTGATTCAATTTTACCCCCCAAAATTTAAATGATTAATTTTAACATGACTTTTATATTTTCATTTATAGAGCAATTTCATGCAAATGTCAACCTTTCCATGAAAGAAAAAAGTTTTCTCCAAAATAGTGAAACCCTTTCTAAGTTTTTTTTTTTTTTTGTGTAGGCTTGTATTTGACAGTACTGTAAAAATACTCAAAAATGTCTCTGACAGTGATTTCAAACAATTATATTTGACTTACAAAAGCCACCCAAGTGCCAATTTCACATCTGTCACATCCATAACAGAGCTTTTTCCTTATTAATGCAAACATGTAAAATAAAATAAAGTTAAT
Organism: Danio albolineatus; assembly: GCA_903798035.1. NCBI lineage: Eukaryota > Metazoa > Chordata > Actinopteri > Cypriniformes > Danionidae > Danio > Danio albolineatus. The sequence continues at coordinate 3,202,891 of CAIGQQ010033930.1, read as the reverse complement.
CATGTTTGTCCTATAGTGAGCTGACTCTTATCCTTTTGATTAGCGTGGTTTCTTTTGGGTTGTACTGTTTGTCCTGTTTGTACTGTAAACTTGCAGACGTTTTTCCTCACATCCGTAACGCATGTTTATTTTCCTCATTTAAAATATAAATTATGTTTTCATATTGATATTTTTGTGATCCCATTACTCTGTGGTTAGATGTTTTGCAAAATGTAAACAGTTGTTTCAATATAATGTTAACATATCCTTTCTCTGTGAACATATGTATGGAGATTTTACAGCAAATGTCACATCCATAACGCTGGAATTGCTCTATAGAGTAATAAGTTTAAACCAAAATAAATCCAGTCAGACATACAATAAGAACAATTTTATGACATATTTGAACCTCTATTTAAGGATTACATGCAGCCCTAAAATACTAATTCTGTGAAGTTTATCCATAAACAAATTTCGAGAGGATCACGTGCTTATGATTGTTCCCAGCTGTTACAGCTTCAGCTAATGACCGATTATCCAATCAGACGATTCCTAACTCCCTATAAATAACCAAAGTTTTCTTATCGCAACATCTTCGTCTTGAAGAACCCCCTCTACCCACCCACCCCTACTTTCCCTCCTTTCAGATGGGCGACACGGCGGCCCAGTGATTAGCACTGTTGCCTCACAGCAAGAATGCCTCTGGTTAAGTCCCTACTAAATCAGGTGGCATTTCTGAGTTTCGCTTGTTCTCCCACGGTCCAAATAACATGCACTAAGTAATTTGAAAACACAATTGATACCATAGTCAAGCTCTTAGCGAATACACCTCACATCAGTTCTGCCACTAGCTGGAAATAAGCCGAGGGGGGAGTTCATCGAGATCTACCTCTCGCCCTGCAAACGGGAGGGAGCCCAGGGCTCGAGGATCTCATAAGCTCAGGGCTCTCTCCCGGGACAGCATGCCAAACAAGCTTTATTATCAATCATCAGCTAAGTGTGAACTCTTGAACTGTATTTTAATGTATATTTTGTCACTTACAAAAATTGTCAGCAAGACCTTTGTTTATTTAATAAGTGCAATGTCAGATTATCCGTTATTTATTTTTTACATCATTTTTGTAGAAACAAAAAATGTTCTTGAAGCAAATTAACTTGTCTTGTCATTCATTCATTCCCTTTATTAATCTGGGGTCACCAAAGCGGAATGAACCGTCAATTATCCAGCATATGTTTTTTATGCAGCGTATGCCCTTCCAGCTGCAACCCATCTCTAAGAAACATCCAAACACACTCATGCACTACAGACAATTTAGCCTACCCAATTCACATATATCACATGTCTTCGGACTCGTGGGGGAAACCGGAGCACCCGGAGGAAACACACACAACCACGGGGAGAACATGCAAACTCCACACAGAAATGCCGGGGCTCTAACCAGCGATCTTCTTGCGGTGAGGCGAACGTGCTACCCACTACACCACCGTGGCGCCTCTTATCTAGTCATCTCAAGTTAAATGAATCAAACTGATATATTAAGTTAAACTTATATGGATAAATTAAGTTAGTTGGAACCTGATTAACTTATTGGAACAGTTAAAGTAACATAGAGACGTTTGTTGTCATGACTTTTTGTCAGAACTGGTTATAGAGTATCTGCTAATCCAAATGACAGCAGAACATTTGAACATTTTATTTTCAGAAAGGTTTTTTTAAACATTAAAGTAGACAATCACATCTAATATGCTTTCTCTGCTAAAACACCCTGAAGTTTGACCTGAATATTTGCTGAAAAATACTGTAAATCATAGTGAAATGAAATGGAAAAAGACTTCATCCAACATCATACCGAAAACAGCTGTTTGAAAGTAAACTGCTGTGTCAGTTCATATTTCAAGCATCTGTAGCATTTAAAAAAAAATCCCTGCAATACATTCAGATGAAACTTATCAGTTTGTGCCTCAACTGAGTGCATTGGTTAAAATGCTTGTACATTTCTGAAATCAAAAAAACATATGCTGGATTGCATTAATGAGCACAAAGTAGGTCTGACGGAACACCTGTTATATTCCTCTTAACTTCAAGAGCATATAGAATCTGAAATACCGTCCTTTCTTTCATACTAGGGAAATGTCCCGTACTAATACAGCACAAAATACTCCCAACAGTGATTCAGATATCCCAAAACCTTGACACTTCTAAGGTTACCAAGGTCTAGATGAATTGCACCTCGTTGCTCTTGTTCCTCTTTGTTCTCCGATGAGGCCAGGAACTTCAGGACACTGATAGCAGAGCCTTGAGCAGGAAATAAATGAATACAGATAGGTAAAGATGAATATGAGCAGGAAGGAACTCTGCGACAATGGCAGGAAACTCATTTTCTACCTAGACGAAAGCTCGAAAAGACTCTTGATAATGTGCACTGAAAACGCAGCGGCAGCAGTCCTTAAAACATTTCTGACAAATGTTTTTTAACACAACGGCGTGTAAATAAATCATTTAAGGCGTCTTAATGCAAGCGAAAAAATTATCATAACATCAAGACTGGAAGAACAACCATCTGTCCAAACAAGACCCCGAGGAACACAAAGACGGCCTTTCACTGCGGAGGGTCAGATATATGTAGTACATAATCGCACGCACTGTTGAACATTTACTTCATTTAAAATACCATTGCGGTTTGTTTGTCGAAACATCCCGAGCAAACAGATTTAATGTGTGCACGGGCAAATATTTGCAGCGCTATATCAAACTCGGAAGCTAAATTAGGAGTATCAGAGAGGGCAAGTGGGGTCTTGCGTTTGCCGCCAGGGTTGTTTGGCCGACCATGTTTCTGCATTAAGACGAGCCTATTAGTGAGACTCGCATACACAATTACGGCCTTATGAGTTGTTTTCTTCATTTCTGCGACATCTCTCTGAGGTTTAAGCTGCGAGCGAGACTTTGTAACTTTCCGGCAGATCCTGTGTGGCGCCAGTTGATTTCTGAAGCTGTGAAAATGTGCTGTGTTCGACGGAAACGGGCTTAAATTTCTGATCAGAAGTGGAAATGTTGGGTCTGTAGCTCAACGCGATTATGGCAGGAGTGTTGAGAATGGATTGCGCACTCTCTCTCTCGCGCGCGCTTGCTGTCTGTAATGAGGAGAGCAGAATTGTGCACAGATAAGGCAAACAGGATTGCCACAGGGGCCCGGGTCTCCATGGTAAAAACTACAATAACCTACAGTATCAAAGAGCGTCATGGCTTGATGTGATTCACTTATGCAGTAGAAAAGACCTGATATGGAGCTAAATATGCATAGTTATTTTTAACAAAGAAGAAATGTATAATCTCCTCATGGAAATTTCTTTTATATTATTCTGCTACTTTTTTTCTTTTGGACCTCCAGGTAATAACACACACACACACAAACACACACACACCTACACACACACACACACACACATACAATCTGTTTAGGGTTAATTGTGCATAATTAAACAATATCCATTACAATTGTCATAAATAAAGTGCTCTAATTTAATAAAAGTGAAATATTACGGGAAAGTGTCTATTTTGGCGGCTTGAGTTGCACTAGATTTTTTTTTTTTACAGGTTGGAGAGTTTTTTCAGCATTCTTTTTTTAGGAAAATTAAACTTTACCTTTATGAACTAGACCCATCATGCCTCTTTTTACAAGATGTAAAATAAGCCTCTGATGTCTCTAGAGTGTGTTCTGTATGTAAAGTTTAATCTCAAAAATACCTCACACAATTAATGTTTTAGAACTCATTGAAACTGCCCCTTTCATTTAAAATGAAACTATTCAGATGGCGATCTGTGGCGCGGCAGAAATATCAACAGTGTCGTAGCCGCCCTGATAGAAATCTATGTTTATAATTTTGAAATGCATGACGTTGTGTGGCGCGATGCGGCGCGTCACTGAGTAACCCCTTTTAGTCATTGACATTATCTTCAGCAGTTTAAAACTTTTGTAGCAGATGCCTGCTTCTTATTCGGGGGTGTTTAAGCTAATAAGGGAGAGATTGCCACTAATAGATGGGACTTTACTACTGTGATGACATGTACTGTGCAAAGGGAGAATGTCAATCAGTGTGACATTCAAATGTGATTGTAAAAAACATGAATTTTATCATTTTTACCATCAGTGACCGGCTATATTCACATACTGCTGCCATACAAATGTGTTTAAACCCCTTATGAATGTGATTTTTGCACAACTGGTCCTCTTCAGTGTAAAATAAAAGAAACTGAATATTCACGACTCACGAAATGGTCCCCATACTCAAATTAATTTCTAACTACAGCTGATCAAATCATTATAAAATAAGTAAGTGACATTCTAAGTAAACCTCTCTCTTTTGCATGTTGCAGTGCTGTATTTATACTACAGTAATTGTAGTGTATTGTGTGAGATGGGATTCACATATCAGGAATGTATGTATTTTGTGTTGGCCACTCTTTGTGTAACCCTGAGTTACTTTTTGGTTGGCCATCTGTTTGTTTCTAATGAGTTTCCTGTTTTTGTTGCTGCAGATTAGTTTAGTAAAAAGAAAGAAAGAAGCAATGGCCCATGTGTTAAGCATTTTTCCTTTTCTCAAACACAACTGTAATCTGGCTTTTGCAGGGTTAATTATTGAGATCTCCTGATTGCAACAGTGAAATACTAAGAAATGTGTCTAGACTGATGGCATTTCATGCTGTTCAGCCTTATAATCCTAAAATCTGAGCAAAATCACCTGTTCTGTCATCACTTTAGCTATTACGCTAGAGAATCAAATACTAGCTCTAAAGTGATGTCTATGAAGAAGCAAACTGTGTGTGTGTGTGTGTGAGCAATATCACACCCATAGCAGTGCAATATGGCTGTAATTCCACATTGGTGGGAATCGTACATTGGCACGAGGCAGCAGGCTGAGCAGGCAGAGTGTCTTAGTGTCCCACCAGCGACAATATACAGCCATACTGCACTGCTACGAGTGTGCTATTGCATTTATACAACAGTTTGACAGCATAATCATGTATATAGAAAAGAAAATCAAATAAGGAGTCTAAAAATCCGTTTGTATGAGGAACTACTTTGCACATCTGCAGTTGACGTCAGAACAGCAAAAACCTTTGCTGTCTCTCTCTCTCTCTCTCTCTCTATTCTATTAATCAACATTAATATTAACCATTCCGATACCAAGAGCAATGTAGTGTGGGTATTATTATTATGCAATTTTTGTTACACAATATTTTTTTAACCATTAATTAATTAACTATTAATTTTGCATTTAACAGTTTATATTTAAAGTATAACTATTGTTAAGGGCTAATGGAGGTATCAGTATTATAAAAAGGTCAAATAAATAAATAAATAATAAACAAGTTACAATAATAATAAACAAGCTACTGTACAAAACATTGAAGCATTAAAACCAATAATTTAGTACAAAAAATTTGACCAACCATTAGTATCCAGCGCCAATCTTTTCCTCACAATTTTAGTTTGACTTATTTTAATGGTCTAATTTTTCAATATTTTATTGCTAACAGTCTACATTCTGACTGAATGGAGTAAAAGCTTTCAATTATGTATTTGACATAAAAGACAATACAGACACATTTTACTTTCCCTTACAGCATGAAGGATTAAACAAAATCAATACAGGGGACTAATATTGCCCTTTAAAGATCATTTCTGACCTCAAGTCTGTTGTAGCTAAATCAAATAGACTGTTTGTTAATCTCCAAGAGTATAAGTAAGCCAAAGGCAAACGCTGTCAACAAAACGTCATATGTACATGTGAACCACTTCAAACTGCGGTATAGACTTCAGGTTATTCCTGTACTCTGGGAAATCCCATCAATGCTCTTGCTCTTGACCTCAAATCTATTGTGTTTGTAAGCGAGTGTGACGTTCTGAGCAGGTCTGATGGGCCACATGCCATTGTTTTGTATGAACAAACTCAATGAGGTCACTGTTGTTGTTGTGACATCTGCAATTATAAAAGCAAGGAAATAGTTTGTGTACTGTATGTTTGGGTACATGCAAAAAAAAAATGCTTCGTCAGGCAGGAGTGGCATGATGCACTTGGGATTTTGAGTAATCTTTGGGAATTATGGTACATGATTAAGGCAATTAAAAATCCTTTGTCTAAAATGCAGAGGTAGATGTTAACACATGTCTGAATTTGGTCATTAAAATCAAGTCACACCATCAGCAGTACAATTTCTTGAAATAGAGAATTATCACGCACTAATGCCTCCAGGAAGTGGTGTTATTATAATAGTATCTTAATGATACAAGTATTTGTAATACATATTAATTAGTTTTTATTTGTATACATATATAAGTATTGAAGACGTCTATTTTCTCTAGGAAAAATATTCTAAATGAGCTGTTGGCAGAAACTCAAACAATACAAACATAGAAATACAGTATAACAAACCAAAAAAAAAAAAATGAAAAAAAACCACTGAAGAAAACTGTTAATTGTAATAAGAATGGAATGACAAAAGGAGAATGTACTGAACTACTGAAATGTATTTAACACTTTATAAAAAAGCTTTTTTTGTTGTTGATTGCAGCTTAAAGACACCTCTCATATGGAGAAAGAAGTCACATTCACTGTAGGTGTGATTTTTACACTAACTTCAACAGAGTGTAAAAATCTTGATGTTCTTTGGGTCTCGTCTATTAAATATGGTCTTTATTTTGTATTTTTCAATTGGATTAAAGTGAGATGATTGTCTGGGCCATTCTACAGCTTGATTTTCTTTTTCTGAAACCATTTGAGAGTTTCCTTGCCTGTGTTTTGGGATCATTGTCTTGCTGAAATGTCCACTCTGGTTTCATCTTAATCATCCTGGTAGACGTTGGACTCAAGCAGCTAATATTAATTTGCAATGACAAGGGGGAAGGGGGTTGCTAAAGATCTACTGAGATTTCAGCTACTCTCTGGGCTTTCCCTGCCTTTTTACACCTCACTTTCTTCATGTGTTCAACACATTTTTCCTGTGTCATTTAACCTAATTAATATTGTTTTCTTTGCATATATCGATTTCTTTGGTTGTTACCGACATCTGTTGAAAATTTCAAGTCAACAACACTTTTAAAAATATGTTTTGGAGAAAAATTGTGATGTTGAATACTTATAAATATATTTTAATTTATTCCTCTGTGTGTTTTAGTAGTTGTACTGTATTAAATGAAGTTAAATTAAAATTGGTTTACATTAAAAAAATTAATAAATTGTATAATTTTGCTTGGTCAATTTCAGAAATTATTTAGGTGCAGTTTCATAAACTATTTTCGAGAGGAGCATGTGGTATGAGTAAGCATGTCTGACTGCTCATCGGTAATCAGTAATGATCCAATCAGATCGATCCAAGCTTACTATAAATGGATTGTTTTTCCCTACTGCTCTATCTTCGTTTTGGAAGAATCCCCCTCCTCCACCCCATCTCCTCCTTTTCCTCCCTTTTCTAAGGGGGAGCTTTTCGAGACCTACCTAATCTCGAATCCCCTTATATACTTATTGACTGGGCGAGAACCTTGGGCTCAAGAATCTCCGAGCTCAGGGTTCTCTCCCAGGACAGCATGCCAAACCTGCTATAAACACTAAGCATTTAAGTGTGAACTCTTAAAAATCACATTTTATTCTACCCATCAGATTATGCTACCAACACTGTATTTGAATTGTTCTGAGGTTGAAGTTAGGAATTATGTAGGTTAGGGTGATATTACAGCTTCATATCACACTACTCCATATTAAAATTGACACTGGTAGCAAAATCTGATGGGTAGCATATTGCGTCATTAAAATTTGAAGGAAGGACAATTTGGGAGGTAGGACAATCTGACAAGGTAGGTAAAATCGACAGAACACCGGATCTGATCCTGGTTACGTTTTTGTTACATTTCTTTTTTTATTTGTTATTTAATTAATGTTGTTGTTTTTAAGAGCGAAAAAAAGTCCTTGCTTCCTTTAAATAGAATCACACACAAACACGAATGCACACACAAACATTTACTGGCTATTACTTCAATCAATTGTAGTAAAAACAAACTGACCAACATATGTTTTGTTTATGGAATAGTCGAGCACATTTTTATACATTGTATAGTTGTAAAAAAAAGCCATATGAACACAACTATAGGATATTAGGTGAGCTGTGCTATACCTTTCACAATCCAAGGTGAGATGAGGGTGAACTGGAAAGAGTGCCACGATATCCTGTATCCGGGCAGAGGAGTTCAACAACTGCTGCCAGCTGTCCTTCTGCAGAAGCGCTGCCAATATCCATCTGTGGATAAATGACTGGAGAATAGCAGCACAGGGCTTTTGGCTGTTAAGAGCGGGGAGGAAAAAACTACAAGCCCACACAAGACCACCACTCACCTTTGGGAACACACCAATCTCAGCTGTGATTGTGTAACATCTCAATTGGCAGATGCGGAATTCAAAGGAAGCAAGAAATATAGAGTTCAACCAGTCTGTGCACTTCAAAGAAAAAAAAAGGCAAAGTGAGGAAGGCTGAACTCGAATTTTAAAGAGCCATTTTCCCTCTTTTATCTCCCTCAAACACAGATGATTAAAGATTCAATACAGCAAGTAGACTAATGACTCCATAGGGTGCAAGGCAAACTTGGGAGAAAAGACGGGAGATGAGGAAAGGGCCTCTGGAGAATTGTTCGCCACAGAGGAATACGGTTTAAAATATACAAATTTATTCATCTGAAAGTCTGCCGAGGCTCCGTGGCTTCAGGTAGCACGTGGGAGAGAGGAGAACTAACAAGCTCGTCTCACACCTCTTGAGTCAATCATGCTTATAATGATTTGTTTCCTGGTATGACACGCAGTCTGAGGTAAACTGGATGATCGAAATGCACACAAATGACTCAGCACAGGTATCCAACTAATACAAAGAGAAATGACAAGTACTCACTGTGACAACTGTTAAAGCCGAAGCGTGTAATTTTTTTTTTTTCGAATGATAAAATATTTATCCTTTCCTACCTTACAGGCAAAGATAACTGAGTAAGCCATTCCTATAGGCTGATTTTCCTGGAAGTTTAAACTCTGTGGGACTATTAATACATGGATGTTTGTTTGAGATTCAAGACTTTACAACACTGTCTCAACCAACAGAATGCTGCCACAATTGCAAGTTTTTGTACGCTAACCCAAAAGTTATTACCAAGTGGGGTTTATTTATAAACTAATTTCGAGAGGATCACGTGCTTATGATTGAACACAGCTGGTACCACATCAGCTCTGCATATTGCACCAATCAGACGAATCCTGACACACTATAAATTACCAGAGCTTTCTACTTCGGTCATCTTCGTCTTGAAGAATCCCCCCTTCCACTCCAACTCCTCCCCTTCTCCTATAGGGCGGCACGGTGGCCCAGTGGTTAGCACTGTTGCCTCAAAGCAAGAACACCGCTGGTTCGGCCTTTCTGTGTGGAGTTTGCATGTTCTCCCCATGTTCGCGTGGGTTTTCCCCGGGTTTTGCGGTTTCCTCCCATCGTCCAAAAAACATACTACATAAGTAAATTGACTACTTTTAAATAGCATCTTAAAGCAACTCTAGTAAGATATATCTCAGCACGTTCACAAGCGGGGGGAGTTCTCGAGACTTACCTGAGCTCTCCTCTCGCCCTTTAAACGGGAGGGAGCCCCGGGCTCAAGGATATTCTGAGCTCAGGGCTCTCTCCCGGGACAGCATGTCAAATACACTTTATAATCAATCATCAGCTAAGTGTGAACTCTTGAACTTGGTTTTCTAGACCCAAAAAAACACACGTTCAAGACCGAACGAGATTTTTATAAGAACTTCCCACTGCGCAGACACGTCCAAACGACGTCTTCTGCACATAATTTTTGAACGTACAAGTTTAGTCCCCTGAAGGTACAGACTGTGATGCCAGATGACATTTTTTTTTTGACGTCTACCCAATGTCCAGTATTGACATCCACAGGACTTCCGTATTAGGTCTAATTGAAGGCCAGATGTGGGTATTGTGGACGTCTTTTCTACGTTAAACCTGTACTCATTTTAGACATTATTTTATACTGCTTATATGCTCTGTGCATAACTCTAATCCCATTTCAGAAGGTGGAATTCTGTTTAAATCATTACAATGTCTCAGCAGCAGGATTGAATTGGAAGTGCACTACACCTTTGTATGCTTTTTCATTTATCATCTGCTTTTGCGAGAAAATTACCAAAAAAACAAAGATGAAATCAAAATAATATTAATAAATTCCTAGCTATGTAGGCTGTAATAAAAAAATCCTCAGTTAAAAAATAAATAATCAAATTGTGTCATTCGCAATGCATCATGAGATTGATATATTTCCTTCTCTTATTAAAGCTGTTATAGAATCTTTGTCTTTTTTTGTCAGATTGTATTTGCTTCCAATCCCATTAGTATTACCAGAATTGTATGTTGTATACAGTACAATTCTTTAAAAGACTAGATAAAGACTGGGTAACTACTGTAATTGAGATTCATTTTCCCCCTACACATAAACCACATCCCTAGTGTACGTATGTATGGGGCCAGTCTGGGACAGTGTTGCCATGCTCTGGTGGAATTAGGCTACTTTTTACACTTTTCCTGCTGGTGTCTGCTGGTTCAGCTAAAGAGAAACAACATGATTGCCACCAAGGGGAAAACAAAACAATATGATCTAATCTTAGGGGGGTCCGCCATTGCAAAACAATTTCACCAAGATGGACCACTGTCAACACAATTTTGGTAAAGGGGGACCACCTTCTCACCCCAGAGTGCAGTTTTTGTTGGCTAGTTTCCATTAGTATTTGTGTGGGCTTTGATAAAAAAAAATATTTGGCAACCCTGGTGAACTGTATATTCTAGCCTGATGTCATGAGAAAACCTATTTTACGTACTGAAAATAGGCGGATTCATACAAAATCATGAGATTTCAATATATGAAAATGTACAATTTGTCCCCAAACGCCACCCCTACACCCAACCGTCATTGGGAGATGAGCAAATCATACTAAGAAGAACAAATGAGACTGGATGGATGTACAAATCTATACGAATTAACCACTGAATCAGAAAGCTATGAATTGCCATGAGATTGCATTGGACTATATGTACTCACTGTACATATACATCTGTAATTATGTACACACCCACTTGTACATATACATTTGTAATTATGTTTATCTGCAATTTTGATTATTAATAAGCAACCTACATTGCACTGATTCATCTATTTGAACTGTACACACCCACTGTACATATACATTTGTAATTGTTTATCTATCTGCACACTTTTGATTATTAATAAGCAACCTACATTGCACTGATTCATTTATTTGAACTGTACATACCCACTGTACATGTACATTTGTAATTGTTTATCTATCTGCACACTTATTATTAATATCAACCTGTACGTATAATAATTTATTGTAAATCTGGGCTCATAACCAAGGCAACCTGTATATAATGTTCATAGTACATCCATCTATAAATATCACCATTCTTTTTCTATAACTGCACCTTATAATTTATACCTGTATTCTGCACTTGCTGCTATTGCACTTCTGGTTAGACCTAAACTGCATTTCGTTGCTCTGTACTTGTACATGTGTAATGACAATAAAGTTGAATCTAATCTAATCTAAATCTATTCAACAAATGGCATGTGGAGAACAAGTTTAAAAACTCTGCTCTTTTCTTTGAAGGTAATCTCATAATATAGAGATGGAACTTCATAATAAATATGCGGTATCAGTTAGAAAATATGTGTATTTATAACTAGAATAACTGGAATTATTTATAACCACAAAGACCCTTAGTGCAAAAATAAAAATCAAGCTTTTTATCTTTGCCCCATATCAGAGTATAAACCTAGAAGGATGGAGCAGTTTTTTTCCTTCTTTTAATTTGCCGGCCCTGCAGTTTCTGCAGCACATTCCATAGATAAATGGTCCTTGTCCTCCCCCATGTGAGAGCCAATGGGTGACAGAGTGACAAATGGAGCTGCCTGCCCTGCCCAGTGAGCAGAGATTATTGTCACTCACTGTAGGGGACGGGATTAATGACCTGGACCCAGTGGCAAAGGCTAATCATGGGAGATTAGGCGACGGAAATCCTGCAGGTATTCAAGGAAGAAAAGGGGGCTCCATCTGCGGGTCTACAAGGACGTGGTATTACCTGTGGTAATGGGATGCTGCCCGTTTAAAAGGCTCAGTGCAAAAGTTCAACATGTCTTCTCTACTTAATTGATCATTCTTTTTCTGGTAACTAGTTAAGTCAAATCTTCAGATAGCAGTGTTTTTGCTGGATGCCATTGATCACATGATCTGATTTCCATGGTGGTGGATAAAGGGGACATTTATGATGTTTTTTTTAATCACACAAGCTTAATGCAATCCATTGTGTGCACAAAAAGGGAGGGAGGGTGATATTGCCTGAAGCCACTAGAGAGTTTCCTTATAAAGAGAGATTTGTACACGGACTATCTCTCATCCCTTGCCAACACCTTGGGAATAGCCCTTATGAATGACCCAATTACGTGCCATTTGTTTTCATGAAAACTTCGCAGGGCACCAATACTCTGAGCATGATAAAGAACGGTGCTGAAACTGCTTTGTGGCTGTATATACAGAATGTGGTGGAATTTACAGTTTACTTTGTCATCCAGATCCACCTTGACCGAATTTGTGATGATAACTGTACATGGACCGACAAAAAGGGAGGGTGGTTGAAAGTCCCCAGAGACTCCAGTAATACATTCAAACAGCTCAATTTAGCAAACAAACATTCAAACACTTCTTGTAGTTTGTTGTTATGGCAGTCGTAAATCTTTTTAGCGGAACAGCTTAATCAATTATTAATTTGGTTAACTGATACTGTGTGCGGGCATCATGGTGGCTCAGTGGTTAGCAAAGCTGCCTAAATAAGGTCACTGATTTGAGCTGGACCAGGTGGACTTTCTGTGTGGAGTCTGCAGGCTGGAAGGGCATCCGCCTCATAAAATGCCAGTGCAACTGCTGGTTCATTCCGCTGTGGTGACCCCTGATAAATCTGTGACTAAGCTGATGATGAGTGAGTGAGAAATAATGTATGTAACTGAAATTAGAGACATTCAAAGATTGACATCTAAAGAAAATTGAAAATCTACTTCCTAAATGCATTTTATTGACCTTGTGAATGCCATAAATGTTTACTCTTTTTTGCTAATTATTGATTTTTTGTCTTGTCTCTCTGTGATGTATGTTGAACTTCATAGCATGTATCATTTTGTTTTATTCCTTTGGCTACTATGATATGGTTTTGTTAGTGACCAATATAAATTTTCTCAGCATTTTTAGTAATGCTCGTTGATGTCATTGTACAACTTAATAAAGAACAAGATTGTTGTCATAATTGATCAACGTTAAATTACATATTTAAACTCAAATATATGATACTGATAAAAACAATCTGTTATTGGTTACTTCACATCAGTCAGATGGCCTGAAAGGTCACAAGTGCACAGAGTCATTTCTGGACAGAGCCAACATAGATTACCAGATATAATTTTTATTACACAAACAAGTAAGTTTTTATATGCAAAGTTTATTGTTGAATCAAATCACTTTGTTGTCTGAAAACGACAACGTAATATAAAAAAGCAGCTGAGTTTCAATTATTGCATCTATTGTGACATGATATCTTGCTTCTAATATATACACTTTATTAGGTACACTTTACTAGTACTAGTACACCTTACTAATCCTTCGTAGCATAGACTCAACAAGGTACTGGAAATATTCTACAGAGATTTTGGTCCATATTGACATGATAGTATTACGCAGTGGCTGCAGTTTTGTCGGCTGCATATCCAAGATGTGAATCTCCCGTTCCACCACATCCCAAAGGTGCTCTATTGGATTGAGACCTGGTGACTGTGGAGGCCATGTGAGTACAGTGAATTCATTGTCATGTTCAAGAAACCAGCTATAGAAGATTTGTGCTTTATGACATGGTGAATTATCTTGTGGGAAGTAAAATCAAAACATGGGTACACTGTGGTCATATACTTTTGCCTTTCTATCAGCTCAAATCAGTCTGGCCATTCTCCTGTGACCTCTGGCATCAACAAGGCATTTGAGCCCTCAGAACTGCTACTCACTGCTTATTTTCTCTTTTTCAGACCATTTTCTGTAAGATGGTTGTGCGAGAAAATCCCAGTAGATCAGCAGTTTCTGAAATACTCAGACCAGCTTGTCTGGCACCAACAACCATGCCACGTTCAAAGTCACTTAAATCACCTTTCTTCCCCATTCTGATACTCAGATTGAACTGCAGCAGATCCTCTTGACCATGCCTAAATGCACTGGGTTGCTGCCATGTGATTGGCTGATCTGAACGAGCTATTGGACCAGTGTCCCTAATAAAGTGGCCGGTGAGTATATATAATCTTTACTAATACATAAAGCCTTTCACCGATATTGATGATCAAATGACCTTAGATGCATGTGCATGGTTCTATATTTTAAAGTGATTTTTGAAGTGCACAATGCTGAGGATTGTGTATTCTGATGACCATGAATCAAAAAACACTTTGCAGACAATCTCTGGCACAAACATTAAAAGCCAGAACAAGAAATAACACAAAATGACACTCAGGAACAATTCCATGCATTATTACTGGCTCTACATGCATGTGCGCAGGGCTGGCAGGGGGGCGCAGACGCAGGGTATAATCCTGGTTTTTACTGCGGGGGCAGAAGGCATGTGGTGCTCGACTGCAGACTTTCTCCCAGCAGCAGCTGTGACACCATCTTTGTATCTTAAGGTGCTGCCTAATCACCCTTGCAACTCTAACTACATCTCTCATGTTTTCAATCAGCCAGGCCCATAAATTATTGTCAGCAGTAATCACGGTCGTCCACTCAGGGCCCGCTGAGGGGTCTTTGCCTGTCTGCGAGCATCGATTCAGTCTTTTCTGGCACTAGACTAACACATCTGAGGGGTCTGAGCGCTCGCCAAACCAACATACCACTGACAGCACTGGAAACGAAGAGGTCTCTCGGAGGAGGTGGTGTTAATGAAAATGATTAACCTATCTGCACAACGCTGGATGACAAAATCAGAGCTCATTACATCAAATCTGACAGGCCCAGCATGTGAAATTATTTAGACCGAGTGCGATGCTATTCGCGCCGTCCCTTTAGCCCTGGCTCAATGTGTTGATCTCTGATTTTAAGTCGGCGAGGGTCAGTCTTTCGCAGCATGCTGCTCCGTTCTTTGATTCTTTGAGTGTATGAATTAGAATACATTGCAAAAATAGCCATCCTAATACAGAAAATTAATCAATCATTAAAGAAGATACTGACCTGAAACGTTTAAGTCAATTTATCTGCCAGTGCAGTAAGATCGTTTTACTTGATAAGATTTCTTGAAATAAGAAAACTTACCTAGGCTATAGTAAATTTTTTTTAAAAAAGATGATTATAATAGTGTTTAGTTTAATTATCTTAAATCTTTTGTAGCTTTCATTCATTCATTCATTTTCTTGTCAGCTTAGTCCCTTTATTAATCAGGGGTCGCCACGGCAGAATGATCCGCCAACTTATCCAGCATTGGTTTCACGCAGCGGATGCCCTTCCAGCCACAACCCATCTCTGGGAAACCTCCACACATTCTCATTCACAGTGTTTAAACTTGCACTTCATCTCGCTCCATTTTGTTGATGATGAAATGTATTTTGTTTAAAGAAGTGTTTTGATTTTTTAATTTGAAATAAAATAAATCAAATCATGATTATTTGATTAATTAAATCAAGATCACACACATTCATTCATTCATTCATTCATTCAACCATTCATTCATTCATTCATTCATTCATTTTCTTTTCGGCTTAGTCCCTTACATACATACATACTGTACTGTCCACAATTTTTTATTGAAAATAAGGCTTTATAGTAGTTATAATGCAAAAGTATTCCTCTCCTCTCAAAGTATACTGAATGTATTGCAACAAAATTGTTACGGTGGGTCATAATGGTGGGGCGAGGATCCAATTGCAGATATTTATTAAAGTCAGTATAGCGGCGGTCAATCAGGGGCAAACAGATGTATTTAGTAAATCCAAAATCATAATGGTAGAACAGGCAAGGAGTCAAAAGGCTGGCGGCAGGCAAGGATAAACAGAAAACAAGGCTAAAGATCAAAAACACGGAAAAACAGGAACAAAGAACACGCGTTGTATGATCCCTAACAGATCACAATACTCAGCAACAGTGAGTGTTACTGAGTGGGTTAAACAGAGAGTGTACTGAGTGGTGAGTGACTTCAGCTGGGAGTCTCTAATCAGTGGTGACTTGGAGCAGGTGAGTGTGTGTGTTGCATGAGTGGAGATGTAGTCCTTAACATGGCTGATTTGTAGTTCACGGGAGTGTGTGTGTGAACCAGCGATCTCTGACAGTGGAGATCGCTGGTGATCGTGACAAAAATATTACGGAATATATTTTCAGTCAATAAAAAGTATGCGTGTGATTCAGTATAAAAGTTATTACATCTAAAATAAAGCCTTAAAATCACTGGTCTTAAATTGTGTCTTATAGTAATTAAAGAGTAATCAATATTTACTTTTAGATAAGCTTCATGCTTAATGTCTGAAAATGCAATTATGTGGTTTATCTCAAATTTGCATAAAAGAAAACAATGTGTAGTATTAAATGGGTTTAACTCAGATGTTTTGGTTCAAGAAAGAGATGTTCCCCAGGGTTCAGTACTAGGACCATGTCTGTTCTCTATTTATGTTAATAATTTACGGTTAATTTTCAGTAGTGTTCAACTTTATGCTGATGATACTGTCAGATTCCGATATCTTACAAACTCAGTTGTCCCTTCAGTATGATTTTAATCTCTTACAAACTTGCCTTCTAGATAATAAATTACTGCTTAATAAAATTTAAAAAAAAATCCTAAATCATAAAAATCTTACATTATGATTTTTGATTCCAGATAAAAACTTAAATCAAAAAGTTATTCCTATTCTATATTATGTAATGACGGTACTTCTTCTTCTACGATTAAATACTTTGGAGTATGGAGTTTTGATTCTGAACTTTCCTTTACATCACATATTAATCATATTGTGAGTAAACTCAACCTTGGAATTAGTACCTTACATCAGTCTAGACATTGATTTTCATTTAGTGCTCACAAGAAACATGCTCTTCAACTTCAGTCTCCAATTTTTGATTGTTGTGATATTTTTTGTCAGACTGCATCGAAATTAGATCCTGCTCTTCCTAATACAGCACATAATAAACTTTGCAGATTTGTTCTTTTTATACACATCATTGTATAATGTATGAGCTACTGCAGTGGCCATCTTTGAACGCACGACAACATATACACTGACTTCAGTTTATATTTAAATGCATTCATTTTTAAGTATCCTTATTATTTATTACAACAATATTTTGTATTTTTTTATCTTAAATTATCAAGAGATTCTGTTCATACTTTTAATTTTTTTTTTATTCTATCAGTAAAATAACTTTTATGTTTAAGGATCCAATAGATTGGAATAATTTACCTGCTAACATTCGATCCATTGCATCATTTCAGGTGTTTAAACAAACTTTGCTGTTATATTTTACTTTGGACTGCACTCACTTTCTCTGAAGATGTTGTTGTTTATGTGATGATTTTATTCACTGATCTGTACATCTTTTTGTATGTATATGTATGTACTGCATGCTACTTCCCTTTTTGTTAATGTTTATTTTGCTGTTTGTTGTTATTTGTTTGGATGTAATTTATGTTTTGTTTTTGTCTACTTGTGTTGTCATAGATCACTCAGATCATTAGGATCACATAAACTAGAAATTCCAAGAGTTCAGTCAAAGCAGGGTGAATCTGCTTTCAGCTATTACGCCCCCGCTGCTGGAATCAGCTTCCAGAAATGATCAGATGTGCTCCAACATGAGGTATATTCAAATCAAGACTGAAAACACATCTGTTTAGCTGTGCCTTTACTGAATGAGCACTGTGCTACATCCGACAGATCGCACTGTTGTGTCTTTCTTTTCTTTTAATTCTTTTATAACTTGTCTTAACTCATTTTAATCTGTTTTTATCTGTTTTTTATTATTTGATTTTATTTTCTTATACTTCAATTTTATTTCTGCTTATGTAAAGCACTTTGAATTGCCACTGTGTATGAAATGTGCTATATAAATAAACTTGCCTTGCCTTGCCTTGCCTTGCCTTGCCCTATTATTATGTGATTGTGATTAATTTTGGGACCTCCTTGAAAATCAGATTGTACACCTCAAGGGGTTTATCCTAATAAATACACAACACTAAGCAAAATTTGCAGGCAAATTGGCAGCAGTTTTGCCAAAATTATAAATAATCTTAAAACAATCATAACAGTCTAACACAATATGATCTTGCAAAGAATTGTATTCTTAGATCTAGAATAATAATACAATCTTGACTAGATAAGAAGTTTTTGCAGTGTAAAATGGAAATAAATGCATTTCTCTTCTAGTTTCTAATAAACTCATCCGGTGCCTTTGGCAGGCAGCCCAAGTACTCACAGCACAGCCTGCCTTTTTCACCAGCGCACACTTTTCTTGCACTGTGAAAACTGCCAGCATGGGGTGGCACAGTCACTTCTGGCGAGAGGATGCTGTCAGTCTAGATCAGTGAGAAGCAGCCTTCGATTTCAATTAACTCTCATCTGCCCTAGACAGTCACCATGACGGCCACATTAAGTCAAGAAGCAGGTGGGTGGAGAAGGGAGGAGAGATGGTGTAAAAATCATACCTGTCATCGTAGAGTCCTTCTGTAATGGAGAGAATGTGGCGTGGTTGCGGTAAACACAGCGAAGCTCCATGCATATGCTAGTTCAGTCTGGGATGGAGGATGGGAGCAATGAGGCATGTAATATCCTGGAACGGAGGAAATGGCTCTTTTTTCGATACATAATAAATTTGTTCTCTGCTCTCTGCTCTAAGTTTCTATTAGCAATGACGCTAATTGTCTTATTCAGAGAGGCATGAATAATGACTTTAAAATGGAAAACATACCCAACGGATACAAAATAAATAAAAATTATACATAATAAAAACATAATAAGGAATTTTAAAAAGAATGTACAATTGTTTATTTCATTTTAAAAATACAGTTACAGATTGTAATACAGTTCTCAGCATAAATGTGTACACCCCTTTTGAAAATGATTACCAATTTCTCAGTGAAAATACAGTAGTCAATACTTTTTCATTCATTTAAACAAAACAGTTTATTAAACACACTCTAAAAAAAAAGGTTCTTCAGTGGTTCTTCAGAAGTTCTTTGCGATATTTGAGGTGCTATTTAGCACTTTTACTGTGTAAAGAACCTTTAAAGCACCATAAAGGTTCTTCAGTGGTTCTTCAGTGGTTCTTTAAGGTGGTCAGGGTGCTATATAGCACTTTTACTGTGTAAAGAACATTTAAAGCACCATAAAGATTTTTCAGTGGTTCTTTGGGGTGTTTAAAGTGCTATATAGCACCAATACTACTGGTAAGCACTTGTTCTTATAGCTAATTCTCATAACTCTTATGCCGGTTTTATTTGCGGAAAGGGTAAAGTAACATTAAGAGCACCTTAAAATATAGGTGCTATATAGCACCATTTGAAAAAAGTATTATATAGCACCTATTTTTTTAAGGTGCTGTATAGCACCAAAAAAGGTTCCCCCCTCGTTACGACCAAAGAACCAGTTTTGGTGCTATTTAGCACCTTTTTTTTTTTAGAGTGCAGTTATATCCATTTTAATAAGAGTTTGGTCAACTAAATTGAAAGATAATTCGTTTAAATTCAAATGAGCTATTGCAAAAAATAAATAATAAATAAGTAAATAAAATACAAGCTACAAAATTTTGACTAAATTTATTATTTTTAATCTTCCTCTTAATTTTCCTGTTTAATAAAATCTTATTTAATATTTTTCCCCCAACATATGAATTTAGATGCGGTATTTTTTGGACTAAATATCAATATCTAACTAAATATCAATATCAAAATATCAATTTAGTTCATCCAATTCACTTATAGCGCATGTCTTTGGATTGTGGGGGAAACCGGAGCACCCAGAGGAAACCCACGCAAACACAGAGAGAACATGCAAACTCCACACAGAAATGCCAACTGACCCAACCAGAACCAGTGACCTTGCTATGAGGCGACAGACTGCACTCTTAAAACAAACGGTTCAATATAGAACCAAAAACGGTTCTATGAAGCGCTTCATATATGGAACCCCAAAAAGGTTCTATATAGAACCATTTTAAGGGTTCATTAAATAGAACCCCAAATGGTTCTTTGAATTCAAGTTAGATGGTTCTATTTAGAACCATTTAAGGGTTCTTTTTATTTATTATTGAATTATTGTTACTTATTAATAAATAAAAAATAAAACCAATCCAGACAATTCAAATTGTTTAAATTTATTCAATTCATTATACAAAATATTTTTTTTTATATTTAAAATTGCACCTCTGCATACTTTGCATTGGACAGCAGATCTACCTTAACAGTTTAATGGCATTTTACAATGTTATTGTAATGACTTCACTTTTATAAGCTTTTTTACTGTTTGAACAAATACAGAGCTTAACTTTCACACATCTCTAAAC
Source organism: Danio albolineatus (assembly GCA_903798035.1). Classification (NCBI taxonomy): domain Eukaryota; kingdom Metazoa; phylum Chordata; class Actinopteri; order Cypriniformes; family Danionidae; genus Danio; species Danio albolineatus. The sequence continues at coordinate 3,182,245 of CAIGQQ010033930.1, read as the reverse complement.
GGAAGAGAAATATATCACAATGCAGATGGAAACAATACACAAACAATCAAAACATCTATTAAATAACACTACAATTTCAAAAAGTGGATGGTACCTGCATGTATTGGTCATCACAACATCCATTTTTATACATAATTTAATAAGAAACATCACTAAAACATTGCAGAATGATTAGACAAAACACTGCAAACAGCCATTCCACAACCTGTAGCATGTCCATGTCTGTCAGCCTCTCTTATAAGGTAAATAGTTTTGTCCATGGGTGGCACAGTGGCTCACTGGTTAGAACTGTCACCTCACAGCAAGCAGGTCACTGGTTCGAGTCCCGACTGGGCCAGTTGTCATTTCTGTGTGGAGTTTGCAAGTTCTCCCAGTGTTCATGTGGGTTTCCTCTGGGTGCTCCGGTTGACCCCACAGTCCAAAAGCATGTGTACGGTATAGGTGAATTGGCCATAGTGAGTGAATGTGTGTAGATCTACTGTATGAGAGAGTATATGGGTTTCCAAGTGCTGGGTTGTGGCTGGAAAGGGCAGATTAGTTGGTGATTCACTCCTCTGTGGTGCCTCTGATAAATGAGGAAGTAGAAGGATAGCGAGTGAGTGTTGTCCATTGTAATACTGACACTTCAAGCCTTGGTGGAATCAGGAGAGCTGCTGAATCCTGGATGGTGTAGGACCTTTGGATTTCTGTAAAACAATATTTTAATGTTGAGTACTTTTAATGTCATCAAATAGAATTACAGTTATAATCAATACAATTAAAGTGTGTGTGAGTGTGTGTGTGTGTTTGGGGCAAATAGTATGTAGTATAGTGTGTAGTTACCTTCTGCGGTTTCCTCTGCTGGTCCAATGAGACTGTCATGGAGCACTACCTTCTTTCCGTCCCTTTTTGGGCCATTTCTTTTAAAGATGTTTCTGTGTTCTTCACCAAGTTTTCTATGCAGCATCCTAAATGCAAAAAAACATTTTGTTTACTTCATGTGTAAGTTTCCAAATGACATATTTTCAGCAATACAAGTTTCTTAAAGTCATCATGGACGCAAAACTATTTGGCACACAATGTAACAGTGTTTACTCACAAGCTGTGGCACTCCAAGAAGAAGAAACTGCTCCATTAGTTCTGCAAACCCCTCCATAATCTGTACTCTGGAAAAGGGTGTTTCATTCGGTTCTTGACTTATTAGTATCTGGTGTCGCATTCCAGGTCCATCACAATCTGAGGTAGGAAGACAGCATTTTAGAGTGTGTAAATATGAATTTATAATACAGAATTAATCTACCTTTGGCATAAAATGTATTGAACTGAACTTGCCTTGTGTTAAGTTCCTCAGAGTACAGTTCACTTCCTTTTCATCCCATTAATTTGTTTCATTTTGCAAGATGATTGATGAGCTCACCACTGAAATCCTTTCATTTTTAAATTTGTTTTGCAGACATTGCAACAAGGTATCCTGTAGGCAAATTTACACTTTCTTTTAAAACATATTTTCTTTGCAAGACTTTTTAATAAGCAATGACCTTAATATTCTCACTGTACAAACAGCAGCAATAAGTAATGGAACATTTTTGTGATAAATATATTATTTCAGTACACAACAACCAAGTCTGACATATGCATGTTATAAAATACAATATTTACCAGGTGTCCTTGTTGATGATAATTGTGTCACAATTATGGATGTAACGCATGTCCTTCTTTAAGCTGGGATCCTTCCTCTTCAAAGCTATTTGTGTCCTGCAGCCCAGGTTACAATACAATGTTAAAGTCTTTTATAATATTCATTTCATAATACTTAATACAGTTTGTTTAGAATTAAAAGCAATAATACATACCGAGCACAAGATTTACGATGCAGTTCAGTTTCCAGGCTGTTTGAAGAAAAGAAAGATATACATTAAAATATGAATTTTAAACTTATTTAGCACAATATATACATATATGTAGCCTATATTTAACAAGGTTCAACATTTCACAATACATTTAGCCTGCATGTTTGTATGTCCTTCATAAATAACACCTGATCTATTATCTATGGATTATTAAAATATGTTTTGGCTTTAAAAGGTTTCAATAATACACTTAGCAATCATCACAATAGCGCGTGCATAGACTCGAGCGGGCGGGCGCGTGCATAGACTCGGGCGGGGCACGAGCGCGACATGCTCCCTTGCGGTTTTAATGCAGACTAGCCGGCGTGTACACTACTTTACAGAGTTTAGCCCGAGTTAAACTCGGCTAAACTCACACACGAACAAGCTGGAAGTACTGGTTTGTTCAAGGTTGGAGATAAAAACTGCACGAAAGCGGAAATCGGCTCATAAGAAGTTACCATTAAAAGAGCGTGCACGCGCTTCACGCTGCCTCTCAATGCCCGCCATCGAATAACGCACCTGTTTTATTGTTATTGATATTTTAATTAATACTGACAAACAAATAAAGCGAAACTGTAACTTATTTCGAACAAAAAGCAGAGCAAAGTCAGCTTAACAGATTTCTGAAGCGAAGGCTGACGACAGAAATCCATCAGAAAGTTACAAGCACAGTATTAATCCATATTAACGTTACCCCTTATTCAGTCTGTCACCATATAACACAAGGGAAGAGAAACATTACCCCGTAATACAAAATATTTCATTATTATAGTTTTAAAAGAGTAATAACGTACCTGAATGATGGAGCTGCAAAAGCGGAGTTCTCCTTTTCAAAAATTAACCGTCACTCTCTCTCGAGGCTCTTCACCACCAGTCCACCAATGAATGACGTCACCAGAGGGCTTTTTCATGATTATTAGTTTAAAATAATTTATTAAACCATAACAACACACTGCACAGTCTGAACAAACTGGTTATTTAATTAATTTCACAAAATAATTCGTCAAAAATGTTAAATATTAAGCATATATAAATATTAGTTATATGGTAATGTACAAACCTGCGTGAAACAAAAATCCCATCATACATTGATTAGGTTTTTGACCATAGCAGTCATTTTATTAGGTTTTGACTCAAAAAGCTTTGTCTCTCTGTGTTATAGCTTATTATTATTTATAATCTTTACTATATAATTATGTTATAAATCCCACATTATAGAACCATTTTAATCAAAAAGGTTCTTTGCACTCAAAGGGTTCTAAATAGAACCATTTTTTGGGTAAAAGGTTCTACTGGCCAAGTATAGAACCCTAGGGTTCTATATAGAACCTCAAGGAACCTTTTTTTTTAAGAGTGTGGTATGAGGCGACATATTGATCGGACTCTAGGTTGACTTCAATTAGCTCTTTGAGATGTATTAGTCTAGGGGTTCACATACATTTTCCACCCTGTACTGTGAATGTTTACATGTTGTGTTCAATAAAAGCATGAAAACATCAAATGTTTGTGTGGTGTTAGTTTAAGCAGATTGTGTTTTTTTTTTTAATTGTTGAGACATAGATAAAAATCAGAACACATTTTCTGTACAATTTATGCACAAATCCAAGTAATCTTAAAGGGTTCTGATACTTCTTCTAACTGTATATGAAAACTATATTTAATAATATTTGATATTTACTAAAGATGTGCATCTATAATGTGAACTTAAATACAAAAAATTGATTTCTACAACAAATAAAGACACAAACCTGTAATTACACTGTGCTTTATCACACACCCATAGTATCTAACAAACACAAAATCACATCTACCCCAGATTAGTGGACAGATGCCCCTCAACAATAAACAAAAAGAGCTTTTGGAGGTGAATTCTGGAGAAATGTGGAGGTGTTCTTCAGGGGAGCGGTATGAGATCACAGTCTGGGGAGAGGAGGTGCTGCCCGAGGTTGTTTACCTGAGCTCCTGAATCAGGGGGGATTCGCTGCACTGCACCCTTGTTGGGCAGGAAGCTCTCAGTGGGGAACAGCCTAGGGTGGAGGGTGGTAAACATGGCCATCCCAGCAGACTCCACAGGAGCTCCAGCAGACACCTGACGATGACAATGGATAACAATGGTGAGTCTCTTAACATACGTAACTGGAAAGGAAAAAAAAAAACATGATACAGCAGGAATGTTTAAATCAAAGAGTTTAAGATTTGCTAAATATTACTTATATGTTTTATAAAATAAGGCTGGGAAATCATGGTTTTGTGATGAGTTGAGACAACAAAAAGATCTTATTCAGAGTGAAGACGATGTGGGTTCAAACAGTTTTAAACGATCTAAAAATATATTGTATACCTTCATAAAATTATTGTTTTGTAATTAGTAAACCATTATGATAAAGAAAGCTAACATTCTGTATGAGATACAGATAAAAGAAAGATACAAAAGGAAACAACTAAAGCACCAAAGACAAACATATAAATAAATCTAACTACAAAGACAAAAATATATAAATAAATAAATAAATAAATAAATAAATA
>CAIGQQ010033930.1:3137431-3167670 GCA_903798035.1 Danio albolineatus | reverse complement strand
AATAATAAATTAAGTTACTTAACATTTGTCGTAAGACTAGATTTCACTTATTTCATGAAATAGAGTTTAGCACAAACTTTGGATGTCAAAGAAACAACCAAAAATCTGCAAAGCTCCCATTCAGCCCTTGGTCTGCTAAACAACCTGTGATGCACATCTGGACAGGAAGAGGTTTTTATGATTATTTAACAACAGACGGAAGCTGTCCATCTCAGCCGAGCACAAAGCCACAAAAGGCCTTTTTTTCATGTGGTCACTGTGAAAAACACCACTCACATCTGAAACATTTCCATTTTCTCTTTCTTCTACAGACATCCACGCCACTCAAAGTCACCATTCCCCTGGGCGATGACCAGCAGCTACTGGTCCCCTACTTACAAAACACTACTTCTTCACCCCATACCATTAGCATATGCCATCCACATGGTTGGCAGGGAACAAAAAACGCACTGTAGTCGACTCGAGCTTTTGTTTGAAGCCGCTTCAAAAGGAATGAGTGAGGATTTAGAGTACAATGTGGAAGCAACCCATTTAACAAGCTTCCCCTTGAGAATAGAAGTGAGGGGGAAATGTTGTAGACCGAAAATCTCCTAACCCTTGTGCGCAGAAGAGACGTTCAGGGTAAATAGATTTACTAGAGAGCGCCGGCTCATGATTATGCGAGTATGTATGCTTTGGAAGCGCTGGGTAACGTGCAAACAGCCTGTGAAAAGGAAGTCGTTTTCCATTTCTCAAATAACTGTACCTCAGACTTCGATGTAATTTCACAATCTGCAAATCCCACTTAGCCTAATGGGAAAAGTGGTTGTGGGTTTTTCAAAAGGCAGCAATGTTTTCCCAGGATGTCACAGATAGCCTGGCACACAGATAGTCGAGCCTGGAGCAGAACTGTAGAGCAATCAAGAAAGATTTGAAAGATTAAACATGAACCTAAAGAAGAAAAGAAGAAGAAAAAAACATAATCGTGAGTGAAGGAGCCATTCAGTCGTAACCTTTTGAGCGCATAGCTACAATGCTGATGTATAATAATGAGAGCGCCTAAAGGTGGGCGTTTAAATGAGTGAGCGCTGTCTAAATCAATAGGGTCTCATCTTAATCAATAGGTCTTCAGAAGCAGAAACGCTATGAAGATGAGATCACAGACGCAAACAGTTGCATCCCTGTGTGGAGAGAAGCTGCTGAAGTCAAGATCTGGACATGACCCTGCAGAGGTCCGTACACCGGGGGCTTATGTCACATGTGTTAACGTCAGCTTAGCTTACGATAAGATCATCTTAGGCTACGAGCTCCGCGGTAGAACTAGAACTACATGTGACTCACAGCTTCACGCCAAGCAAAGGGCAGCCATGCACATGTTTCCAAGGGGAAGCGAGTTGAATACATTTACACCTTGAGCAGACTGAGAGGGAAATAGTAAGTGGGTTGGAAGGAGATTGGTTACGGTTTGCCAATTTTTTTTTTTAGCAGGAATCAAAATTCCTAATGTTACGAGGTAATTAAAAAAATAAAAATCCCCTCAGGTTACTTTTTCCAGCATTTAAGAAATGACTTTCAATAATCATAAATACACAATTATGCTACTGTTGATGTATTGTTTGTAATTGGGTAGAAAGAGTATAGTAACACAGGGTGACTTTTAACACGATCAATTTAACCACTAAGAAACAAGGTACATGACTAATCATATATTTTTTGTGTGCTCAGGCAAGAAATATCGATATTTCATTTCAGTTTTCAAAGTTCGTATTTAAGCAGCTTTAAAGTAATCCATATCACACTAGCTGACAAACAAGGGTCAGCAAATAAATGAAATATTTTGTAACTACAAATACTGTGCCGTGGTCTAGTGATGTAATATACTTTACAGAGGCCGTTTATGACCATGATGCACAGAATGTGCGACAAGTGCTAGCCTATTGTTTGCAACTTAAATTGATGTTAAATGACAAAACTGTCAGACACACACACACACACACACACACACACACACACACACACACACACACACACAAACACACACACACACACACACAAACACACACACACACACAATGTTCAGATGCTTTAAATATTTTAATTGGCATTTTCCAATAAGAATCCTTAAAAATCAAATGAAATATTCTACAACACTAAACAAGTTGGAAAATTTGGGGTGAGTTTTGATTGTTCAGACAAAAAACTAAGGCAATTTCAGTAGCACAATGAATGTACAGTTAGGTCCATAAATATTGGGACACAATTCTAACATTTTTGGCTCTATACACCAATACAATAGATTTGAAATGAAATTAAACTAACAGGATGTGCTTTAACTGCAGACTGTCAGCTGTAATATGAGGGTATTTACATTCAAATCAGGTGAATGGTGTAGGAATTACAGCAGTTTGCATATGTGCCTCCCATTTTGTTAAGGGACCAAATGTAATGGGACAATTGGCTTCTCAGCTGTTCCATGGCCAGGTGTGTGTTATTCCCTCATTATCCCAATTACATTGAGCAGATAAAAGGTCCAGAGTACATTTCAAGTGTGCTATTTGCATTTGGAATCTGTTGCTGTCAACTCTCAAGATGAGATTCAAAGAGCTGTCACTATCCATGAAGCACACCATCATTAGGCTGAAAAAAACTAATTGAACCAATCAGAGAGATAGCAACACCATTAGGCGTGGCCAAAACAACCGTTTGGAACATTATTAAAAGGAAAGAACATATGAGCTCAGCAACACCAAAAGGCCCAGAAGACCACAGAAACAACTGTTGTGGACGACCACAGAATTCTTTCCATGGTGAAGAAAACACCCTTGACAACAGTTGGCCAGATCAAGAACTCTCTCCAGGAAAAAGGTGTATGTGTGTCGAAGTCAAAAATCTAGAGAAGTCTTCACCAGAGTGAATACAGAGGGTTCACCACAAGATGTAAACCATTGGTGAGCCTCAAAAACAAGATGGGACCAAAATCAACTTGTACCAGAGTGCTGGGAAGAGAAGAATGGAGAAGAAAAGAAACTGCTCATCATGATCCTAAGCAGTCAAACATTGTGGTGGTTGTGTCATGGCGTGGGCATGTAAGGTTGCCAATTGAACTTGTTCTTTTGTATTTATTGATGATGTGACTGTGTTGACAAAAGCAGCAGGATGAATTCTGAAGTGTTTCAGGCCATATTATCCGCTCATATTCAGTCAAATGCTTTAGAAGTCATTGAACGGCGCTTCACAGTGCAGATGGACAATGATGCAAAGCATACTGCAAAATCAACCAAAGAGTTTTTGAAGGAATATAAGTGGAATGTTATACAATGGCCAAGTCAATCCCCTAAACTGAATCTAATTGAGCATGCATTTTACTTGCTGAAGACAAAACTGAAGGGAAAACGCCCTTCAGAATGAGCAGAAACTGAAGACTATGATGTCTATGCGTTCCAGACTTCAGGCTGTAGTTGACTGCAAAGGTTTTGCAACTAAGTATTAAAAAGCGAAAGTTTGACTTTATGATTATTATTCTGTCCAATTACTTTTGGTCCCTTAACAAGTAGGGGGCATATATATGCAAACTGTTGTCATTCCTACATAGTTCACCAGATTTGGATGTAAATATCCTCAAACTAAAGCTGACAATCTGCAGTTAAAACACATCTTGTTTGTTCCATTTCAAATCCGTTGTGTTGGTGTATAGAGCCAAAAATGTTAGAATTGTGTTTATGTCCCAATATTTATAGACCTGAAAATTTAATTTACAGTCCATATGTTTTGTTTAAAAAGGTTACAACTTATCCAGGTTTTTGGAGTATATTTTAATAACAGCACAAAAAATTATATTGTTTTGAAATATACTGCAGCTTTGAAATGAAGCATATACAAGGGGAAGAAAAAAAAAAATATATATATCAAATATACCAAAGCTTGAAATAAATCACTGAGTTACAGACATAAAGCATAAAATGTTCCATCAATTCCTTGGTCTCCACCACTGTGTCTACTGTTATCATTTCCCACCTAAAGCTTCTCAAAAGAGCCAAGAGAGCATTTGTGAGATGCCTCAGAATGAGCATTTGTGAGATGCTACCGAGTATCAGGCCTTTTTTGAAAAGGCGCTCTAATCAATCAGAGTAGGTTTGCCCTTCTGAAGAGACAAGCCCAGTTTCCCTGCACTCATCCGTCACAAACAGCCTCTGCTTGTCTACTTGGCTCTTTTCACACCATTCCTCTTACTCCTCCGCTACATGATGACTTATTATGTTTTCCACCGGCTCGATTTCCCCGTTCTCGTTGTTTTCACTTTCCCTTTTCTTGATGGAGAGTAACGATAGCCTTCTCTCTCTGATTTTTCCATCGCAACAGCCAAAAGAACGAGCTCCGCTTGTCTGGCATTGCGTCAACCAACCGGCAGAGAAAGCTCAAGAGCTCGGCATGCACTGGCCGTTTAATCCTAATTTCTCCCTCCAACGGGCCTCTTCCGTAATATTCATCCTGACAGAAAAACATCTGCCCCATCAAAACACCTCTTGAGATGGAGGAATCAGTTTCACATTCGAGGGTGTTTTTGTTGAAGCTAACAGTGGGTGAGGAGAGGCACTTCTCAGCGGTTTCACACACAATTATCCATCCAAAAACTGTGAGGCACGCTTGAGCAAAGACAACGGCTGCCGCCTAAGACATGCAAGAGGAGCAGAGGTAATATTACAGCGACAGTATGAAGACACTCCAGTACTGCGAGCTGAAGAGCATAAACAAGACATTTAGAAAAAAGCAAACAGTTGAAAGCACAGAGTTCATGCCGTTTCCATGGGGAATCAGATTTCAAGTCTGTATCGCCTGATTGATGTTTATGACGCAAATTAATCATATTCTGACGCATACTGGGATATTTCAGAGATAGCAGAGTTTGTCGTTTCTCTGAACAAAACAGTTATGAGAAAGGATTAGTGAAAACACTAGTTTGTCATGTGTTATGAAACTAACCAAGGCAAAAGTCAAGCTCTGGCCTTGTGGTGGATGAACACAATTGCAGCAGAGGCGAAAACAGAGAAAGTCAGAAACTTGAGACGCTCAGTCTTGTTAGAGCTACAATTTAATCCCAGCCTGATCAGACATTCATTCATTAAAACAAAATTACAGGCAGGCATGTTAGAGCAGGCTGAGGGAAGGTAGATTTCTGGGGGCCGGGAGCATCATTTATTTGATGAAATTACTTTGCCTGGTTACAGTGTATACACACAAATAAAGATTTAAACATTGCACCTTTAGTTGAAACACGCCCCACATGCATCTAAACGAAACATTACAACACAATAATTGGTCAGACTTTACAATAAGGTTCATTAGTTAATGTTTATCAATGCATTTACTAACATGAACAAATAATTAAAAATACATTTACTACAGTATATGTTCATGTTAGTTAAGGTTGGTTAATGGAAATGTCAGTGTTAGTTCATGCTAACTCACTGTGCATTAACTAATGTTAACAAGCATGGACTTGGATGTTAAAAATACATTAGTAAATGTTCAATTATGATTAATAAATGCTGTACAAGAATTGTTCATGATTAGTTCATGTTAGTAAATGCATTCACTAATGAACCTTATTGTAAAGTGTTACCAAATAATTCATATTGTTTAATATTTTATACAAAAAACATTCATTCATTCATTCATTTTCTTTTCGGCTTAGTCCCTTTATTAATCCGGGGTCGCCACAGCGGAATGAACCGCCAACTTATCCGGCATTTGTTTCACGCAGCGGATTGCCCTTCCAGCCACAACCCATCTCTGGGAAACACATCCATACATTCTCATTCACACACATACACTATGGACAATTTTAGCTTACTCAATTCACCTGTACCGCATGTCTTTGGACTGTGGGGGAAACCAGAGCACCCAGAGGAAACCCACGCAACCACGGGGAGAACATGCAAACTCCACACAGAAATGCCAACTGACCCAGCCGGGGATCGAACCAGCGACCTTCTTGCTGTGAGGCGAACGTGCTAACCACTAGGCCACCGTGGCGCCCCTTATACAAAAATATAACTGAAATATCATTGTAAAAAACTGATAATTGTTAGAATTATTTTAAATAGATGGCGGTACGTTGGTTCAGTGGTTAGCACTGTCACTTTACAGCAAGAAGTCGCTAGTTTGAGTCTCGGCTGGGCCAGTTGGCATTATATGTGGAGTTTTCATGTTCTCCTCGTGTTCGCTTCCTCCGGGTGCTCTGGTTTCCCCCATAGTCCCAAGACATGTGTTTTAGGTAAGTTGGGTAAACAAAATTGATAGTGTATGAGTGAATGTTAGAGTGTAGGGCTGTGGCGACCCCTCATAAATAAGGGACTAAGCCAAAGAAAAATGAATAAATTTTAGAACAAAGAGTATATCAAATAGCGTATACATTAAATATAATTTTTTTTTGTTTATACTCCAAAACGTAAAACATTAACATAATTGATAACAAACAGATCCATGACATTTATACGTCATGATTTTGTTTAGCAAGATTGTTCATTCATTCATTTTCTTGTCGGCTTAGTCCCTTTATTAATCCGGGGTCGCCACAGCGGAATGAACTGCCAACTTATCGAGCATTTGTTTTACGCAGCGGATGCCCTTCTATATCCCAGCGGATAACCCATCTCTGGGAAACATCCATACATTCCCATTCACACACATACGCTACTGACAATTTAGCTTACCCAATTCACCTGTACCGCATATCTTTGGACTTGTGAGGGAAACCGGAGCACCCGGAGGAAACCCACGCGAACACGGGGAGAACATGCAAACTCCACACAAAAAATAGCAACTGATCCAGCTAAGGCTCGAACCAGCAACCTTCTTAGCAAGATTGTGTTAAAGTAATTAAATATAACAGTAAAACTATAATATGCAAAAGCTTTAGATTGGATAGAAATTGTGTTCTTTTACACTTCTTTTCTATCCAAAATAACCTGAAATGAAATGTAACTGATAAAATACTAATTCTTCCAAATATAAGATTGTTTGTTGATTGATTGATTGGTTCATCGATTCATTCATTCATTGAGGCGTGAAAGCAACATATTTAACAGTACTCACAATTTTGATTGGAGTAACGTCTGTGAGAAATTCAGCTTCGTAATCACATGAATAAACGAACAAATGATCAAATAAATGCATGTTTGGTGTGCATAAGTGCCAAAAATAATTCAATACACACATAAAAGGTTATGTTTTCCGTCAGTATTTCCATACTTTTCCTGAATATGTTTTATTTTATGTCTGTATTGTATTTCAACGGAAAGTAAATTATTTCTGTAACACGTGTATTTAATGTTAGTTAATAAATAATTATTGCACTGCATTTATTAATTATAGTTCAACATTTACTAATGTATTATTAAAATTCGACGCTGTGCTTGTTCATATTAGTCAATGCCCCATGAGTTACCATGAACATCTGAACAATGAACAATTTCAGTCTCTAAGATTAACAACATGAATAAATATTAATTAAATTTAATAAACGGGTTGTAATTTTTTTGTTCGTGTTAGTGAATACATTCACATATTGTAAAGTGTTATTATTATTTCTGTTGACAGTATTTTGAGAGAACTACACCCATTTGAAAGGCCATAAAGGCTTAAAGCTCAAAAAACGCATTACAGGATCTTTATCCTTGCCTCAACACCTTTTTATGTCCAAAATTGAACTCGTTGAATTAAAAAATAGTTTATATTGATATTTTAACAGTTTGAAACCTTACATTATCTTTGTTGGCCATGCAAAGGTCCCCTTAAAAAGTAATAAACTGCCAGTAAATTTCCTTTTATTTTACACATTTATGTTTTAAAGTCTGATATTTATTTATCCTTTGAACTTTACATCTCAATTTAATCCAGAATTTGCAGTTAATCCAGCTGGTCCATCAGTTCCCAGGAGTAAGACTGAGCCTCTTGGTCTTTAATGTGTCTTAAGTGCAGACTACACAGTGCCTCAAGACCTTTAGATCATACCAGACATACACGATACCATGCAACTATATAAACAGACACAGAGAAGACCTTCTTGTTCGCCTCAAGCTGAACCCCAAGCCAGTTCTGTATCAGACGATCAGATTCTTAACCAAGTCTACAACAGAAAGCCTAATGTAATGATGAGAAAAGAAAAGCAGCACAAAGGAACCGACCAGCAAGCTTCTCTCTAGGAAGGCCCTGCAGGATTGTCGGGGCCCAGGAAAAACAAGGGTAACGTGAAGGTCGTTTAAAGAGCGCCAGGCTGTGTGCTGCTGGAGGGGAGCTGGGGGAGAGCATGCGGGGAGCCTGGCTGTGGATGTGTGACGCTGGGCTGGTGTTCAGGCGCTCTCCCTGGTGCTCCTCATCAATCTCAAGCCATCCGCTGAGAGCCTCTCCTGACCCACATAGCAGCCCTACAGCGGGGAGGCCCCTTTCTTCCATTATTGATACCTCTGCATCACACAACTCCAGCAAACCTCTAGCATCACAGCAGAGGAGCCTCAAAGGTCAGAGAACCCCATGCAGACCACTGGCCACACCATGAAAATCAGATTGAAATATTATGTTGTATATGGATGTTATTTACTAAGAGAGGAGTATTCTTTAGATGAAATACGCAGAAATAAGAGTCGGATGTTCAGTGATCAAAGTTGTTTTTTTTTCTAATAATCTTTAAAGATATCGTTGGAGTGTATTTATGGTCATAGAGCTTTCTAAAGCATCTAACAATAAAAGTGTAATGCAGTTTTAATGTAGTTTATCTGTACGTTAGAGTATGTACACTACCGGATCAAAACTTTAAGGTCAGGTTTTTTTTTTTTTAATTATTACTTTCATTTAATAATTTATAATTCTGTTCATCAAGACGGTATTTATTAAATTAAAAAATAAATAAAATTGTTAAATACTTATTTATTCAATATTTAATTATTACTTATTGCATGTAGTTTCAAATGAAATTATTAGTCCAGTCATTATTGCTTTTCTTACATTTACCATTAATAATTTTATTATTAATAATAATAACAATTATAATTAATATTAGAGTGATTTCTGAAGGATCATGTGACTCTGAAGACTGGAAAAATAAAGCTGAAAATTCACCTTTAAAATCACTGGAATCAATTATTAAATTAAATTATAAACTACTTTGGAAAAGTTATTTTCAGTACAATGACATTTCACAATTTCACAATTTGTACTGTATTTTTGATTAAATAAATGCAGCCTTGGTAAGCAGGATAAAATTATTTTTAAAAATATTTTTAAAAAGTGTACATGAATGTGTTTTTTTCAACCCAGGCTCATTCTGAGAACGTAGTCCCGAGTACGTTTCTGGAGGCTGCGGAATACGTCCCGTCAGGTACATCTTTTTGCACTTTTTGCTTTCGCAAGTCCACGAGAGGCTGCTGCGGATGCTTTTTTTAGATCTCAAATGTCTCTCGCGAGTGCTGTTCACGCCTGCCGTTCTCGCGTAAACCCACCAGAGGCCGCTGTTGGCTGACTGTTTGGCTGACTGAATGACTGATTGACCATCCAATCAGACTGACCCACCCTCCCCCTTCCCTAAACCCAACCAAAATTTTATCGACTGACCCACCCACCCACACACTTCCCTAAACCCAACCAACAACTTTCAAAAAAGCAATCCAGAATAAAACAAAAGCCCTCGTCTCATTTTTACCACATTTTCAGACTTTACCACATTCTCACCCTGTTATTTACAGGTTTACTTCATTATATGGATTCTGTGTTTGTCTTACCTGCTTTCTGGAACCGCTCCTCACCAGACTCGAACCCTGTCATCGTGGTCAACTCCTCTCTGCGTCTTGAGTTCGCCGACGAACACGGCGAGCTAACGGGACAAACTGGTTGCAGCGGGAAAGTCATCCACACGAGGCGGTCGGCCGGGTAAGCATGAAAAGAAACGGCGTCACACCGCCAGTAGCATTCGTTTAAAAAAAAGGAAACGCAGCCATAAGTACCTCTGACCACGTAATATGCGGTCTCCAGAAACGTACTCAGGACTACGCTTTCACAATGACCCTGTGTTGGTTTTTTTCTGAGCAAAAGCTTAATTTACAGAGGACGCCCTCTAAATGTCATTTAATGCAACAACAGTTTATAGACCAAAATGTAAATCTTACATTATCATCTTACAAAATCATAATTGACATACTGAAAGTCTCTATTTAGGGATTACACTGCAGCACAAAACTGAATTTCTTTGCCACACCTCCCAGCTTTCAAGCTTTTAAGAATAAAATTTTATTGATGACTTGTTATATTATTTTGATTTAGTACAGATCAGAATAGTTTGTTTTCATGTTTATCTGTTGGATGATTAAACATTATTTCACACATATTTTGACATTTCATTGTACACTTAATTTGACGCAGATAATATCCAAATATTCACGATGAACATGTTTTTACCAGACAAATACATTGAGATTATATATATCAGGGAAATTGTCCTGATTTCAGAAAACATTATACATCTTATCTTATCTTATCTTATCTTATCTTATCTTATCTTATCTTATCTTATATTATATTATTATTTTTTTTTATTTTATTTTATAAGTATTTAACATGTGAACATTTTTCTCAGAAAATGTATTTCTAAAGGTGCCAAGTGAGACAATAATCCAAAACACTGCCATGTTAACTTTCAAATTGTTTCAAGGAAAGAAAATCAAGCTATAGAATGGCCCAGCCAATCACCTGACTTTAACCCAATAGAAAATACAAAATAAAGATCAGATTTGATAGACCCACAGAACCATCAAGATTTTCACACTCTGTTGAAGTTTGTGTAAAAATCACATCTGAGAAATACGTGTAACTAAATTATCCACGAGAGGCATCTTTAATCTCAAACCAAAAAAAGCCTTTACTTTTTACTCAATACTTACCCACAAGAACTTGACCTTGGAAAAACATCTCCTTATATTAAGTACAAATGAAACAAGACAGTTTCTCCAAAATGAAAATAAAGTCATTATTAACTCACCCTCAAATCACTGCAGACTGTTTTTCTTTCTTTTACACAGCACTGTAAAGTGTTTTTAATGTATTTTTGTCCATACAATGAAAGGTAAATTGTTGGATTATTATTAACAGGCTTCCCAATTATATCAAATTAAGTACATGTATATGTGCTCAGTTTCTGACTGAGAGGCAGCACACAACAGTGCTCAGCTGTTGTTCCCTCACAACGCATAAATTAAAACATGTTTCATCTCATTTTAGGTTTGAACAACCAAATTAATGCTAGTGCTGACTATTTAACTGATTATGTTCTAATTATAAAAATAATTATAAGTATTACACTATACCGAGGCGACTTCTGAAAACTGAAGATACAACTACACCAATTGGTGTTTTACTTTAAAATGAGGCACAGATTTTCTTATTAGTTGCTAAGCATCTAGATGTAAAATTTTAACAGAGCATTATTTCCCACTGCATGCTTAGGAGTGTCAATGAGGGGTTAACACAGCTGTGCTGACCCTACATCGGAGCTTGGTTTCACAACCCTGGGTTTCAAAAATGCGGTGTCAATTTTTAAAATTACAAGTGTGAAACATTAATTCATTCAGGGTTAAAAAGTTGTTTAGAACATTGATAACCTGTTGATGATAGAAGCTGGCAAATAGATTTTAGAATGAACTAATAATATTTCAGATGTTTTACAGTGTGGTATGTCCACTAGTTTTACCATTAATACCTCACCTGACCTCATCACAAGATCTGTTAATCACAAGCTGGAATTTATTAGGAAAATGTGTTTCCATCGTAGTGCGAAGGTTCTAAGTATCCTACACTGTAAAAAGTGATTAGTTGACATTACTTAAAAGAGAGTAAACTAGTTGCCTTATAATTATTAAATAAACAAACTATGTGCATAATCATAAAAGTTAAATTAAGTCAATGGGTTAACTGAATTGTTTTAAGTAAAATTAACCAGGCTCATTCTGAAAACAAACCGCTAGATACATTTCTGGAGAATGCCAAGTACGTCCCAGGAGCAACGTTTTTTTGCAGTTTTTGTTTTCACGAATTCACCAGAGGCTGCTGTGTATGCTTTTTGAAATCTCAAATTTCTCTCACAACTGCTGTTCTCACGTAAATTCACCAGATTGACTGACTGACTGACTGATCGACTGACCCACCCTTCTCCTTCCCTAAACCCAACTAATAGTGTTTTCAAAAGCACCGACTGACCTGTCCACCCACTACCCTAAACCCAACTGACAGTTCAAAAAGCAATCCAAAGAGCTTTATTGCCAGGTAAGTTCACACATACGAAGAATTTGTTTTCGTGACAAAGCTTCTACAGTGCAACAGAATTACAGAGACAAGACAAAAAACAGATAATAAATATTCAAAAAATAGAAGTAAGTGTTAAATGCAAATATACAAATTGACAAGTGTATGTACAGGTGTATTACTATATACAACGTTATATGTGCAGCTGTTATGTGCAAATTGGCATGTAAAGTGTGTTGTTAAATAAGTGTATGTGTGTGTAAAAGGTGTATTTGTTATGTGCAAATTGGCATGTAAAGTGTGTTGTTAAATAAGTGTTTGTGTGTATAAAAAGTGTATTGCAAGTAGTGATGTTGGTTCCATGATTATTATCATCAAGTGTTCATGAGATGGATTGCCTGTGGGAAGAAACTGTTTTTGTGTCGGGCTGTTCTGGTGCGCAGCGTCGCGCAGAAGGTAAAAGTTCAAAGAGGCAGTGTGCTGGGTGTGAAGGGTCCAGAGTGATTTTGGCAGTCCTTCTGCTCGCTCTGGATAAGTACAGTTCTTGGAGAGTAGAGAGGGTTGTACCAATGATTCGCTCAGCAGTCCGAACTATTCGATGTAGTCTTCGAAGGTCAGGTTCTACCAACATGGTAAAGATTTATACCATGTTTTTAGGTTTTACCACATTCTCACACTGTTATTTATTTATTTGTTTGTTTTATTTTTTGGCTTCTGTTTTTGTCCTACCCGCCCTCTGGAACTGTTCTCTGCCAGACACGAACTCCATCGTCATGGTCAACTCCTCTCTGCATCTCAAATCTGCCGATGTACATGGCGAGCTAACTGGACAAACTGGTTGCGGTGGGAAAGCTGTCCACATGGAGGTCTGGTAAGTGTGAAAACGAACGCCTTCATACCACCCCGTAGCGTTCGTTTTAAAGACGAAATGCAGCCATCCGTACTTCTGGCTACTTAATTTGCAATCTCCAGAAATGTATAAAGGGCCATGTTTTCAGAATGAGTCTGTGTTGCTTTTAAAACAACCGGTTTACTCACTTTTTAAAATAATCCCTTTTTACAGAGTACTTGCATTTGAGCATATTACCATTTAAATTAATTATTTGTATGCATTATTTCAAAATGTGGCTAAAAATAGGTGGATGGAAACACAGCTATTGACAAAAAAATGACTACCTGCAATGCCTGTTAGAGCTCCTGTTTGTTTTCAAAGACAGACAGTTGTAGAAGTTTGCTCTCACCCGCCTTTTCGACCTGGCAAATTAACTGAAAAAAGCATGCCATTTTCACCAAGGTAACAAATTAACCCAGCCTCTCCAGATCGCTTGATTTCCTTGGTAACACCATGCAGTTGTGACTGCTCTGCTGCCACGCATAGAAGATCTTAATCTCACCTTTCCCTCAGATCTTGTTAAACAAACTGGCTGTAAAACTAGCTCCAAAAGAGAAAAGATCTCTTTGCGCCTGAGAGAATTCCAGCACATTTCCACAGCCCAGGCAAAACAAACGAAGCTCTATGAGCCAGCCTGACCGAATGGCATAAGTACAATAAACTGCAAATTCCTTGTTCCTTCAGCATCGCTCACATTTGTCTGTGGTTAACACCGCAACGACACAAGGCCAGTGCAAGACAGCCAGAGTGCAGCAAGGACACAGAGCTGACCTGGCCGTTCCTGGCCGTCTGCCACGTCAGGGATTGAGAAGAACAAACATCGAAGGAGGAAGTGCTCCTCTCTCTCTGCTGATGTTGCTGTTAGACATGCCTGAGGTGTAGAATCAGCTGGCTGGCTCTCTCAACAAAGCCCTGCTTCAGTAAACAAGCGTCTCCTTGCTGACAAGACGTTCACATGTGCACTCCTCCAAGCATGTTAAAAGTGTTTTTTTTTTTTTTACTAAAGCATTTACATACAGCGAGAGAACAAAAAAAACACGCCGGTTTATTGCGCTATTGTTGCCGAACTGCAAGACAATGGCACCTTGAAAGCTCGTGCTAATCTTCCATTCTGACAAGAACCAAGCGATGGAGTTAGGAGCTTTGGTTTGGAAACAATCGGGTGTTTGTTCTGCGCTTATGCTTCAAAATTTAGGATATGGTTTGAGGAGATAAACAGCACTCTGAGCGATCTAAGACTTGGACAGCACGAAACACAAATGGAGTCTGAATGTCCAACTGTCGCAAAGCTTTGGCGCTTGAATGGAACGTTGGATTTGCGTGGTGAAAACACAGCTTATCTTATTGTAGCTATCACAACCATTACTGCGAGCAGCCTGGTGACAGCCCGTGGCTAAAGTGTTTGGCTGATTTTTGTTCCTCTTAACTACCTCATCACTTGCACAAACACCTTGTTTAAAACATAGGGTAAAATGTTGCACGCTCGCTCTGTGAATAGCAGTCTTTATCAGAAGTGCAGCAGCTGCGAATGCATTAGCATACGTGCTGTGAGTCAGAATAAGCCACCTTTGTTGAAGTGTTAAACCACTTATGCAATTTTACAGCCAACTAACTGTGCTCTCGTTCCAAAATTTGGTTGCAGTTCATTATGAATAATCATAAGATTGAGATCGAGGGATCGCTGGAGTGATGCGAGGTCAGTGTGTTTCACAGAGCTGGAGTTTCCTACCCTCGCTTTTGCTGAGCTTTAGGCCAGAACATATTTCTGAAGTGGAGATGGCTTTGCTTCTGATATTGGAAATTACATACATTTCGTAAAATTAATCAGTCTCATGAGGGATAATTGGAATAGCATTTGTTAAATATCAATACGCTCAATTACAACCTCAACTATTGTGTTTATAAAATGAGTGGGTACAGTATACCACATTTTTAGAAGGTAAGAGTTAACAAAACATGTAGAAAACATGGAGAAATACCCATAAAAAATACCATCAGTGATACAAATCATTTTTCTTCCACTTATTAACATTAAGGGGAGAGTTCACCCACCCCCACCCCCCACCCCCCACAAAAAGAAAATGTACTCACTATTTACCTACCTTCAAGTGGTTCTATACTTCTACCTTTTTCTATACTTCTACCTTACTCTGCTTTTCAGCATTAATGCTGTCATCACAGAAGTGCAAGTTACCACTGACACAACCCCATACCATGACAGACCCTGGCTTTTGGACTTGCTGCTGGTAATAGTCTGGATGATCTTTTCTTCTTTCGCCTGGAGCACACGGTGTCCATTTCTTCCAAAAAATACTTGAAATACTAATTCATCTGATCACAGTACATGTTTCCACTGTTTGATTGTCCATCCCAGATGCCTCCGAGCCCAGAGAAGTCAATGACGCTTATGGACATTGTTAACATAGGGCTTCCTTTTGGTACGGTACAGTTTTAACTGGCATTTGTGGATGTAACTATGTAGTGGTACCTGACAAAGGTTTGTCAAAGAAGTCTTAAGTCCATGTAGTGATTTTGCTTCTAGATGATTGATGATTTTTGTTGCTGTGCAATCTGAGGGATATCACGATTGTTTGTCCTCTAGCTTGTGCTCTAGCTTAGTCCTGTATGTACTCCAGATTCCTTGAATCTTTTAACTATGTTATGCACTGTTGAAAGTGAAATATCCAAATGTCTTCCCATGTTTCTTTGAGAAACATTGTTTTTAAACATTTCGATAATTTTCTCATGTATTTGTTGACAAACTGCCGATCCTCAACCCATCTTTGCTCCAAATGGCCCGTTTCCACTGAGTGGTACGGTACGGTATGGTACGGTTCAGTACGATTTTAAGGCCGTTTCCATTGTCTAAAAGCGTACCGAACCGAACCGTACCGTATCTCTTTTTAGTCACCCTTTCAAAGGGGTACCAAAAAACAGAAAGGGTGCCGTAAGGCGGAGCTAGATGCGCAGCTGAACACTCTTGGTTTACAGAGATAGGTCATTTGCTCGCACAACAAGGCAGAATGAAAATAAAGGACCCACTATGTTTAATACACAGCCGAGAGACAACACACCTAAATAATATGGACTAATATGGACTATCTGGTCTATTATGAACTCGGAATGACGAAATTACTCTCTAACAGAGGTCACACATGTGCTGGTGAAGATTAAAGACACAGATGAGAGGTTTGCACTGACTGTGGGCTAGATTTCGTGTTGTTTTTGAACCTAAATAAGGCATAAATGTATGCTGTGTGTAGATTTTATGCAATTGGTAACATATCAGAGACTGTAAGGGGCTGTATGTGTTCATATATGCTGCATTTGTTTATTTATTTTATACAATCGCGAACAGTAGGCTATTTCGCATCATTGAACTAGTTATAATCAGATCACGTTCATAGAGAGGTAATGAACATTTATACAGCAGTATTTATGTGTATAATAAAGCCTCTGTTTTGTGAGAAGTGCTTCTCGTATGATTTGTGAACGACCCTTAAAGCTTTACTGTACACTTTTCCTGCGAGCTAGAATGGCGTCGACTGAAACTTTCTGTCGTACACCACGCCCACCAAAAGAGTACCCTTTAGCAGTGGAAAGCCAAGCCTGATAAAGGTGACCCGTACCGACCCGTACCGTACCGTATTGTACCACTCAGTGGAAACGGGCCATAAAGGACTAGACCTTTCTTGGATCCTGCAAATGAAATAAAGTTGACCAGGCAAAACATTAAATATATATTGTGTTCATATTGTCTGCAATGAAATACAAGGCAAAGTAAATTTGGAAACCCCTATTTTTAAATTTATTTTATTTGCATGTTCCATTCTTTGCTGTTTGTATTTTATCTACGATTGTACTAGGCTCTATACTTCACATTTTGGTATCAAATTCCTTATTATTTGTCTACTTCATGTTTGTGTCCTTATCAAAATTAGGAACAGATGTGTAATTACTATAAGGCCAACAGCTGAAAATCAAATAATCTTCAGCTACATAATATCTGCCCAATTACTTAAGAACATAAATGTGGATGATTTACATGGAGTACGTTCATTTGAGGAAACACTGAAACAGCCACCATTATTTCTAAATTAAGCCTAATGTCTTTCTAGGACTTTCGTTAATGGGTTACATAGAGTTTAAATGCATTTTTAAACGAGTATCTAAGCATATAAAGAACTAAAACAAATAGAGGTAAGCAGTTACATTCAGTAAACCAAATAGTGAACAACTCAATTACATGTTTCATTATGAAAATTAACAGTATTTGTGAGGAAATCCATCATCTACACTGTCAGGCTGGTTTACTAGACACTATTAGAATAGTTTAGCTAATGTTATTAAACGAGGTGAACTGAAAGAGATGAAAAAGATACACAGTGATAAAAAATAAGGGCCACATGCATGAAAAATTCTAATTTTCTTTATATTTATGATTATAGTTTGTGTATGAGTAAAATATACTTTTAGTTTTATGCTGTAAACGACGTTTCTTTCAAGTTGTCATTTAGAGCACTTTTTGTAAATAATAAAAAGGTGCCTTTGTTTAAACATGTTTAATACTTATTACACAACACAATAGCAATGTTTAAGCATCAATAGAATTTAAAAAAAATCAATATTTGGTGTCTTAATTTTTTAACAAAACTTCAGTTTAATGGGTACAATACTAATAAGATATAATATAGTAGTAAACACATTCGTTACTAGGTAGATAAGTTAGCCTTTGTTATGCTTTCCAGCCCTTTCACATGCATGCTTGGGCACTTCTGAGGCTATGATTGCTATGTGGTATGTCAAACCACACAGTTTGCCTCAATTAAAGTCAACATGTAAAGACTGGGTTTCAATTTGAATCTATATATGTAGGTCAGAGTTTGTAACAGAAGCACACAGTGTGTGTAAGAGGCTTTGGAAATTGTAAAAAAATAAATTCCGCTTAACACACAACAGCCACATGAAACTACATCAAGCTCAAAGAATCACCCACTATCCTCCAACTTTCGGTTTCTCTTTGCATTAGCTATATTAGATTTCTCTTAGGGAGCATAAATGCTTTTTGTAGTCGCTTATGAAAAAGTTCATTCTCAAAAGCTAAGTCTGTCCTTATTTAAATTTAAATGCACATTCTTACAGTATGTTTGGCCTCCTTTTGTGGAAAGGTTGAAATCTGGAAGTCTATCTCGGCTACTGCAGCATTGTAGCCGCCAACCTTAAAAAAGATAAAACAGCACCAAAAATGTTACATAAATATTTTATAACCCAATAACAATATTTCAACCCTTTGGATGCCAAATAAAAGTTTTGTGAAAGACTAGATTTTATGCCTCCGCTTGCAGAAAGTCTTGATATTTTGATAAATTGCAATATGAAACTTGAATATATTATTATTATTATGAATATTTTCTTGCACAGATGATTCAGATTCAGAAGATTTTATAATGCATTTGAGTCATTTTTGGAACTTGACAATATATGTCCATGTTTTCTTTAACGTATAAAAAGAAGAGCCAGAATATTCTTCATTATTTTCAACAAAACGAAGTCATCAAGTAGGTTTAAATAAGATTCAAAGATTTTGGGGTGAATTATTCTTTTAAAATATAAACACCACAGAAGATCATTTGGTTCAGCGAGATTACATCATGATCACCTACTCCTGAAGATGACCTCATCCCACTCACCCTGGATGCCCAGGTCAATGAATCAATTACAATATATCAAGGGAAAAAAACACACTGACAACAACATTAGAGGTAAAAAAGCCTAATGAATTAACGAAAGGAAAGGATCCCCTAATCTGAGAGAAAATCCTCCACAGCTGCACACAATTAAGGTTGCAGGTCGAAGGTTAAAATGATCTATCTTCCCAAAAACACACAAACAAGAACAAGCACTGTGTTCTAAATGGGAAAATTCCAGCATCGAAGGGCCCTTTGGAGTCGGAACAATCATTGCCGCCATATTGAGGTTTGAATCGTTCAAAACTGGGCACTTCAGAGGGCTCTTTGGAAATGGGAAATCCAACTTACAAATTGTTAAATCAGTTTAAAATTGTAAGTTAGGTGGACATATTTATGAGCTCAGAGTTGAATTTACTCATAAAATGATTTAACTGCATGTTTGGAACTGTTTGTTCAATGAAAGTAAAAAATTCAGTTGAGGAGACTTTAAATCTTGATTCCTCCATATCTTCAAAAAATAAAAAGTTGAGTTAACTTAAAATGTTAAAGCAACCGGCTGCAAAGAAATTTTGAGTTTAAGCTTCAGTGTATAAAGTTGTGCCAAATTATTCCGTAAAGTATATTTGACTTAAACCAGCCTTTTTGGTCAACTTAAAAAATTTATTTGGCACAACTTCAAAAACAACTTTTAATAAATTAAAATTTTCTTTGCAGCCGGTTGCTTTAAAATTTTAAGTTAACTCAACTTTTTATTTTTTACAGTGTGCCAATGAAGGTGTTTGAGCTCAATTGCTTCAAATGAGAAGCATCTTGAAGAGGGCAGGGAATTTCTGACACCTGAGAGCAGTTGATTGGTCAAGATTTTGTGAGAAATTTAAGTATGAGGTGCCGTGAAAAATATTGTTGATCCATTTAGGTGGAAGTATTAAACTGCAAACTCTTGATGTTTATATCAGGTTTATAGCTTCCAAAAGTGAAATATTTGTCACTGTATTGTAGCACAGTGGCTGAAAACAAACAGGCTTATTCTGAAAACTTTAAACGTTTCTGGAGATCGCAAATTATGTAGCCAGAGGAATGTATGGCTGCATTTTGTCTTTAAAACAAAGGCTACAAGGTGGTATGACACTGTATGGGGTTGGATTTAGAGAAGTGGGTAGGCGCTCAGTGCCTTTTTAAACACTATTGGTTGGGTTTAGTAATGGGGGTAGGTGGGTGGATTGGTCAGTCAGTCTGGCGACAGCGGCATCTGATGTATTTACACAAGAACAGCAGGCACGAATGGCACTCGCGACAGAAATCTGAGCTATCAAAACATGTACACAGCGGTCTGTGGTGGATTCGCAAAAACCAAAACTGCAATTAAAAAAAACTTACCTCCAAGGCCGTATTTCGCTCTCTCCAGAAATTTATGTACAGTTGCGGTAGATAATCAGAATGAGCCAGGTTTGCCTGAAACAAACATACAGACACTAACATATAACAACTTAATTTCTCGGGACCTTTAAAACCTCATTTTCACTTGTGAATGCTTGTCTTACTTTTCAGTGTAAATGGACTGAAACTGGTCTGTAAGGAACGTTGCCATAAACTTGATTTTCATGAGGCCTTTATAATCATATCATGAATTACAGCGTCATTTATATTTACAATTAAAAGTGATACAAATTTGTAATTAAAAAAATTAAAAAATGTTAATGACGCTATAATAAAATTATTTAAGAGGGTATTGACAATTTTACTGAGGAAGTTTAATGACAAATTTATTTTGTTCGACTGAAAAAGTGATCTGAAAAATATTCATGACACAATTTTATTGGCCTCATGACAATTATGTTTATTCCAGATTTATGACAAGTTATTTTATCTTAGTAATGTCATGTTGTCAAAGACACTTTAGTTTTGTTATATTGGTCAAGCTGACATGACAGAGGCAAAAACATGTGATAATGCATTTCTTTATGTCAAGATGTCATAACAATGACATCTCAAACAATGTCATCTTTGCATTTAAAATGATAAATCATAGTTATAGACACTTAATAACAGTCATAAAATCCTCTTCATGTGTATGTTACGATTATAAATCTCTCATGACAATCTTGTAAACTCCCACCTCCACCTTTCGAGTAAAGTGTTACCAAATAATGTTCTTAAAACTGCTCTACCTAATACATAAGTAAATGCATATATAGCATAAGCCAAAAGGGATGAGTCATTCAGAAAGCAGCACTAGTTGCTGTCTGCTCCTCATAGGATGCATGATTCGAGAGGTCTGGAACCTGAGTAGTACCTTTTAAGCACAGTCAGGAATCTTAAGGGCCGAAGGGGGCTCCTGAGAGCCTGTGTCAGCTGCTGGTCGTCTCACGGCTGTGCAGATGCGAACAGATGACTCAGAGCCCCCAGACACAGCCAGACAAGCCTGGGGTCTCAGACAGACCAGTCTCACATCTTCCCTGAGAAACACACACATACATTTGTGCAAACAGGGCTGGACATATAGGCATGCACATGTATGCATACACGCGCTCTGGCCTACATTAACCCCCTCTTGCCCTTTCTCTGCCTTCTCAGGTCTGCTTCTGCCTTTAAAATCACGAGCACTTACAAGTAAACCTCTTTATATGGATTTTACAACGCGCAAAGCTGCTCATTTCAGATGCATCTATGTCCATTTCCTATTGATCTACACTTGACTATACATCTGCGCCAAAGATCAGCTTAGAAAGATTAAGATGGATCTGTTCGCTTTCATCTGAGGGACACATTTATGCAAAACAGGCTATTTGCAATAATAAAGCAAACTGCATGCACATGTTTTGCCCCTCATGTTGTCTTCATTAGTAAGGACTGGCGCAGGTTTGGGACGGAGACAGACAGAGGCCCCTAACATGTGACAGGAGTGTGAAATGAGACAAGCACTGCGGGCCTGTTAGGTGTGAGAAACACAAAGCTGTCGAGATTTATGAGGAAGATTTTTCCCGTCACAAGCTATATTCTTTAGGTGATTCTCCAATAAAAGTCTAAATTAAGGTTTCAACATTCTACAAAAAGTTAAAATGTTACAATTTGTAATCATACAAGGTGTGACATATTGGATTTATTATGGCTGTGTTCAAAAGCTTATGCAACTGACTTGTTGTTTTGTTGCCCTGTGTGCCCCAGTGTTTATGTATGATAGTACAGCTTAGATCAAGCCCCACACATTAACTGAGCCCGAGCGCAATTTAAACCCGACTATTTTATTTAGTATGTGGGCTGTTATAACACACATTCTCAACTACAATTCTGAGTCATTTGAACTACAGAAATTATTTTAGATTGATCTTACCTCGCTCTCAGGGGTTTGCTTGAAAAAGTGACAAAAGAGGACATTGAAGGCTGACTATCATCCTTCTGCATACCTGTCAACCCTTCTGTTTTTGCCGGGACTCTCTCGTTTTCATCCCTGCTATCATCACGTTTATGCGTATTTCCATATCTTTCTATGAAAAGTGAAAGAAGCATCAAAGAGCCGATCTTAAAGAAGGTAGGCGCTGGTCAATCAGCGCCTTTTTTAGACACTACTGGTTGGGTTTAGTGAAGGGGGTAGGTGGGGAGATTGGTCAGTCAGTCAGTCAACAGCGGCCTCTGATGGATTTACATGAGAACAGCAGGCACGAATGGCACTCGCGACAGAAATCTCAGCTATCAAATCATGTGCACAGCGGCCTGTGGTGGATTTGCGAAAACAAAAACTGCAAATAAAAAAAACGTACCTGCTGGGATGTATTTCGCTCTCTCTAGAAATGTGTATACAATTGCGGTACATAACCAGAAGGAGCCAGGTTTGCTTGAAACAAACATACAGACACTAACATATAACAACTTAATTTCTCGGGACCTTTAAAACCTCATTTTCATTTGAGAATGCTGGTGTTACTTTTCAGTGTAAATGGACTGAAACTGGTCTGTAAGGAACGTTGCCATAAACTTGATTGTCATGAGGCCTTTATAATCATATCATGAATTACAGCGTCATTTATATTTACAATTAAAAGTGATACAAATTTGTAATTAAAAAATCAATAAATGTTAATGACGCTATAATAAAATTATTTAAGAGGGTATTGATAATTTTACTGAGGAAGTCTGATGACAAATTTATTTTGTTCGACTGAAAAAGTGATCAGAAAAATATTCATGAAACAATTATAATGGCCTCACGACAATTATGTTTATTCCAGATTTATGACAAGTTATTTTATCTTAGTAATGTCAGGTTGTCAAAGACACTGTTTTGATTTCTATGAAAAGTGAAAGTAGCATCAAAGAGACGATCGTAAATGTGATATAGTATACTGGCAAGAGTTGTTAAAGAGAATTATGCTTTCGCTTTATTTTAACTTGAAACAACGTTGAAATTAATACAAAAATGGCTGCATTTCTATGCAACCTCTGAGTCAGTCAATTCATGTAACGTCCGTTTCACACCACACACGCAGGAAGTTGCTGCAGGCCTTGGTGCAGATGAAAAGTAAAAATAAAAAGTGTATTATGTATAAAGATAGATAAGTAACTAGATAGATCGATCTGTGCAGCAGTCGCCGATCAGTGCAGATGGTGTGAAAGGCAAACGCCTGCGTGCTGCTTCTGCTTTCCATACATGCTGCACAGAGGTGACTGACGGATGCGCTCCATATAATTCTTTTCAGATCAGCTTCTGATCTGATGAAGAAGAGCGAAAGTGGACGCTTTAAGATTTGGGTGGGTTTAAACAGACAAATACACTTAATAATATGTAAACATGTCCGTCCTGGTGTCTTTTAAATGCAAATAATTTTGTCTTAAATGAGCACAAACAGTACGAAAGGAATCGGATGCTTTCATTATAGACTTGTGTATAGCTCTCCATGGAATTACGCAAATTAATTAATGACCAAAAAAAAAAACACAAATGCTTGATCACGGCCCTGCCCGACCCTGCCCAAAGATAGTAGGAGGAAATATCGGCCCGATTGGGCAAGTCTGGGCTTGGACTCAGGCAGTGAATCAAAACTCTACATGAAAGTATAAAACCAACACGGGCTCATTGTGGATACGTACCCCTGTCTACATTTCTGAGACTGTGAAATATCGTATGTACCCATTGGTACATCTGGCTCCATTTCGTCTGTAAAACAAACGCTATAGGGCAGTGTGATCCCTGTTCCTGTTCCTTCCTTTTCGTCCTCGTACCTCTTTATGGATGGCATTTCCGGTGTGACCAGTTTGCTCAGTATCTCGCTGTGTATGGTGATAGACTTCGAATACCAAGTGGAGGTGACTGTGAAAACAGGGTTTGACACTGGTGAAGAATGGTTTCAGAAAACAGGTAAACCAAAAAATTTAATAATTAAACAACAGGCTGAAAATGTGGTGAAATCACGTAGCCACAGCGGCTTTTCTATTTCTAGTTTACTTTTGAAATCACTATCGCTTGGGTTTAGGGAGGCGGGTGAGTGGGTTCAGTTGGTCAGTTATTCAGTAAACAACAAGCTGGCCTGGTCGGTTGAAGTATATATCGCTTCCTCTGGTGGATTTACACGAGAAGAGGACGTGCAAGAGAAGTTTGAGATCATCAAAAAGTTTACACATTGGCCTCTGGTGGATTTGCAAAAACAAAAACTGCAAGCAGACATACCCCCAATTATTAAACGATGTCCCCAGAAATGTAGACCTGGGCATGTATCCACAACGAGCCTGAATTCATAAAACCCAGATTTCAGACACAATTTACTCATGTGCAACTAAACAAAGAGCTTTAATTACAGCTAAGGGAATATTAGCTTATCACAATACTAGAAATGCCATCAAAAGTGGAAAAGTTTTGTAAAAAAAACAAAACTTTACACACAAAATGATACATGAGCAGCTCTTTCAGAAGGCAAGTTTTTTTATCCTTTTTTTTTCATAGCTGTTTTTATAGCTGTCAGAAATGGAGTGCACAGGATTGTGGGATATCGAAGGCAGCAAAGGACACATCTATGCTGCGTTCAAAAATTTGATCAAAAGAAGGTACCTACTGAAACAGGAAATGAAGGAAAATTTGTATTTGGATGTGCCTTGATTCCTTGATGCCTGCCAGTCTTTGCTCTCTCAGAAGGCAGCCTTTTAGAGCTTTTGGAGGCAACCTATGTGTTTGAGTTAATATATATGTTTTATTTTGTAAATGCCTGTTAACTTTTTTTTTCAAATTTCAAATAAAATATTATAATTTAAGGCATTCATTTTTTTTTTATTTAATTAATTATTTAGGGTGACGCAGTGGCACAGAAAATTACATTTGATTAAAATTAAAGCCACCATATTTAAAAGGGTTGTTCCAAACAGAAGTGTTCAAAACTGGCCACTTCAGAAGATCTTTAAGGTAACAAATGGTGGACACTTTCTACTTCTGAATTTATTTCTTTACTTTTATTTTTTTATTTGGATGAAATGTCATCAATAGTCTCCAAAACAATACAAAATTGCATTTTACACATATCCCACAAGTCGAAATTGTAAATCTACTTGGCTTTTCAAACCCCTAAAACTTAACAGCAAAAAAATAAAATAAAAATAAATTAAAAAAAAAGAAATCTTTACTTCAAGTTTTGGTCTTGTTTCTAGTCCAAATATTGAAAAATTATTAAATCAAGAAGCATTTTCTAGACAAGCAAAAAATACTGTCTTGTTATAAGAAATGATATTCCAAATTGAAATGAGTTTTTCCTTAAAACAAACAAAATAATCTGCCAATGGGATAAGCAAAAAA
This sequence comes from Danio albolineatus, assembly GCA_903798035.1. Classification (NCBI taxonomy): domain Eukaryota; kingdom Metazoa; phylum Chordata; class Actinopteri; order Cypriniformes; family Danionidae; genus Danio; species Danio albolineatus. Next base: position 3,142,046 of record CAIGQQ010033930.1, on the reverse strand, counting down.
ATTAGTTTTTTTTTGTTTTGACAAGTCATTAATTTGCTTCCCCCATTGGCAGATTAATTTGCTTGTTTTAAAGAAAACTCACTTCTTTTTGGCATATTTTTTCTTAAAACAAGACTTTTTTTTTTTTTTACATATTTGGACTAGAGATAAGACAATATATATAAGTAAGAAAAGCATTTTTTATTTATTTATTTATTTATTTTTGCAGTGGCACAGATCTAAATTACATTTGAACCCAGAAATTTCAAGATATTCAGACCATCAAAATCCCTTTGTTAATGTAGTCTCAAACAGTGGGAAAGTACTGTATCATATTTTACAGCAATGTAGTTCAACAGTGCCAGATGTGCAATAGTGTCCAGTGTTGTGCTTCTGCTGAGCACTGCCATCTTCTGGAACTCCTGCTCACAAACCCCCTCCTCCCTCCCTCTCTCTCTTTCTCTCTCTCTCTCTCCCTCTCCTCTTGGACGGCAGCCTGACATACCAGACCCTGTTCGTTAGCGCATATTTTTACCCGCCGTTACTAAATTAGGAAGCCAGTGAGCGAGAACCATGGGTGGCTGCCAAGAGCAGAATAAGGAGGGTCTGCTGAGGGCCTTGCCAGCGCAGCCACTAGCATCAAGAGCCACTTAGAGCTCTCCGAAACAAGAGCCCTGCAGGAACCGAGGCCAAGCAGAGCCTCAAGATATCCTGGCCAAAAGACCAACCAGAACAAACAAACAAATATCCTGCTTTTTAATGAACACCTTGTCTGCCGTCAAGCAGGACTGTCATCACGACCAAACAAACAGCTAGAATTTATGCTAGACCAAGTTTAAATAGCCTGAAAGTAGGGTTTTTAATGCATTTAAGAACTCATTTAGCTCTTTTATTTCTAAAGATGCTCATTTGAATGATTTTACAAATATTTATAATGGGTAACATTCCGTTTACAGGTCTTTTTGGTGTACTTTTTATTTTAGAATGACCTATTTAAATGCATCTGTTTTGTCTTTTGTCAAATAATCAATTTCAACAAACGAATTAATCAAATTAATCAATCTGAAAACTGTTGACAACAATATAACAAACTGTTTAAAATTGTACATAATTATATACAATCAAAACAATTGTAGCAGGAAGTGATTAGAGGGTAAAGCTGTAATATTATTACAAACATAATTATTGTTGATTATTGCTCTTGTAGCAATTATTAATGTCAATTATCAGAATATCTGTGTGTTTAGGGAAACTACACATCACATTCTGCCTCAAAAAAGAGTGTAGTACAATTGAATGATCAATAAACTATGGGGACCAATAAAATGCATTTCATTTTCCCCCAAAAGCATCATTTTCCCAATAGTTTGTTTGATATTTGTTTATTTGACAAATCAAAAAAATTCTGGGCAAATTATTTACAGTTAAATTTAAGTTTAGTATTCATGAGACAAACAATTTAACATTTTACAGTTGCAATTACATTTATAAAACTGCAGCTTATAAAACGAAATAAAATGTTTGTTTGTTTTTAATCTACATATTTCCTCCTAAAATGAAAACAGGGAAGAAACATTGTGTAATTAATGCTTTAAGCTTTATTTACTAATCTTAACATTATTAATATTGTTGTCACTTCATTATCATCATAATCATCATCATCATTATTATTATTATTATTATTATTATTATTATTATTATTATTATTATTATTATTATGATTACTACTACTTCTACTACTACTACTACTACTATTACTACTAGGGGAAAGCAGGAATGAAAACCTAATTTTAAATGACAATGTTTTAGCAGAAATAGATCTTTGCTGTGGTAACTAACTCACAAGAGTGCTTTATCAAAATCAGGTCTTATTTTGTATAAATGTAGAACAACTCCAATATAACATCAATTTAAACAAAAGTTTCACATTTGTCTGGAGGGCCAAAAGTAACAATATTTACTACATTTACTGGCTTAATCTTGTTGATTTTAAATACAGTATATCTGACCATGACCTTGTTGATATTTATTTTAAATGTCAGTTCTATCAAATGTTTCCAAAGCAATCCAACAATGCAAAATATTACAATTTTCTACAATTTTTGAATGTTTTTTTTTTGTATTATTGACAATATGCATTCATTTTATAAAACATCTGAATCCAAACACTGAAACTCTAATGTGGAAGTGAAAAATAAGGTATGAATATTAGCAGTGGAACATAAATAACAGTGTTACTTTAGTCCCCACAGGAACTTGCCATTTTAACCATTGCAAACTTAAGGATGTGATATTGCACTAAATAACCTGTAGATTGCTCATTAGTGTGACACATGAAAAGAGAAACACAACTTGTAATAAGGAAGAACTGCTACAACAATTTACTATTTACACTTGAAATTTAAAGCTAATTGAGGGACACATAATATTTGGCATTTCCATCAAGGGTTGGATGCTGAATGTCCTGTTATAGACTAGAAAGCAAATGTTGTCAGGGCTTTGAGAAAAATCGTTTTATTACTTTTGTCCCATGTTACGTTCATTTTGCGCTCTCCCCTACTACTGCAACTAATTCTTTGAAAAATAAATTCCACTCTACACTAGAGTTTCCTAAATTTAAATCATATTTTTAATTCAATATAATCCATATTTTATTACTCCTGTCTAAAAGGTAAGAAAAAAATCTCTTCTTTATTTTGCTGCATATTAAACTAAATTCTCAAGTGTGCAAAATTCAGAAAGCGTATGCACTCTTCAACAACCCAGCCTGTAATCATGCAATCCGTCATATATTTCGTTTAATTGTTTACCCCCTTGTCTTTTAAATTGTACAGCATTTTTTGGCATTCATTGAAAGCAAAGATGCATTCTGCGATTGAAGAACTTTGACACTAACATAAACACATCAACACACCAACAAGTAGCCAAGCATCATCAGCGAACCTCATTACCATTCAGACAAATGAATACAGTCCATGGTCATTATGTAAGTTGGAGGTCCAGTTGACAAATGAGGCTCTGACCCTTTAATTCCCAAAGAGCCGAATACAAGTTCCTGCTCATCTGTTTTTTTCTCTCTCTCTCTCTCTGTATCTCTCTCTCAGTCTGTGTGGGCGAATCTCTTCAGTGCAAATCAATACCTCTTCACTTCCCATACATTCACTCACTCCCCACAGGTAAAACATGCTTGTGTTTCAGGTCTTTGGAGGCGATGGAGACGAGACTCTGAACATACTACAGGAATGACCGAGTTTGACACTTGACCACCTGAAAAAGGAATAAAATAAAAGCAATGCAACATGATATGTAATACTTTTTTTCTTTAATAAGAATTCATGATTGGATGTTGTAATAAAACCTTATACTCACGTTTAATGAATGGTGTGTTAGCATGATTTTGTAAATGTTAAATGCTAACTACTAAATTTAATGAAATAACAGATCCTTCATCGTGGCAAGTGTTTTTATTTCTGTTGATCTATTGATCTGTTTGTACATGGGTTATGCTACTTATCTGAAACCTTCAACTAGCTTTCACACACCATGTTCAAACTATCAGAATGCCGATATTCTGCTCAAATACATGTAGGCATGAACCTCTCACCAGAAAAAAAAAGTTTGCTTAAATAAATACACAATATGTGCATTTTTTTTTCATTAAAATATCCAAAATCTGCTAGAACATTGTTAAATATTTAGCTGATTATGTATTTACACTCACCGGCCACTTTATTAGGTACACTTTTCCAACTACTCATTAATGCACTTTTCTAATCAGCCAATCACATGGCAGCAACTCAATGCATTTAGGTATGTAGACCTGGTCAAGAGGACCTGCTGCAGTTCAAACTGAGCATGAGAATGGGGAAGAAATGTGATTTAAGTGACTTTGAACATGGCATGGTTGTTGGTTCCAGACAGGCTGATCTGAGTATTTCAGAAACTGCTGATCTACTGGGATTTTCACGCACAACCATCTCTAGGGTTTACACAAAATGATCAGAAAAAGAGAAAATATCCAGTGAATGGCAGTTCTGCAGGTGAAAATGTCTTGTTGATGCAAGAGGTCAGAGGAGAATGGCCAGACTGGTTTGAGCTGATAGAAAGGTGCCAGTAACTCAAATATCCACTCGTTACAACCGAGGAATGCAGAAGATGCCAATCCTGTCAGCTAAGAACAGGAAACTGAGGCTAAAATTCACACAGGCTCACCAAAATTGGACAATAAAAGATTGGAAAAAACGTTGCCTGGTCTGATGAGTATTTCTGTTGCCACATTCAGATGGTAGGGTCAGAATTTGGCATCAACAACATGAAAGTATGAATCCATTCTGCCTTGCATCAACGGTTCAGGGTGGTGATGGTGGTGTGGTTGTATGGGGGATATTTTCTTGGCACACTTTGGGTCTATTAGTACCAATTCAGCATAATGTCAATGCCACAGTCTATTGTCAATGCCACAGAGTATTGTTGCTGACCATGTCCATCCCTTTATGACCACAGTGTACCCATCTTCTGATGACTACTTCCAGCAGGATAATACGTCAGGTCATAAAGTGGGAATCATTTCAGACTGGTTTGAGTTTATGTAACCCCGCTGGTCCTACCTCACCCAACCCGCTCCGAGCTGGTATCG
>CAIGQQ010033930.1:3106041-3129509 GCA_903798035.1 Danio albolineatus | reverse complement strand
TGCTGAGGGAATGAGGGAGGATCTGTTTGTTTATCTCTTAACATTAATACTGCGAAAGCTGAGCTATGATTTACATTTCATAATGAACATACAATATTAATATTATACTTATAAAAAGAATCAATTAAATACGCTTAAGGAATACGTATTATGAAGAGAAAGCAGCCAGGGCCCATTTTTAGAAATCGCTGCTGTTAAATATGTAGGGAAATTTAGGAAAAGAAACACATATCGGACATTTGAACCTATATAATTTGTTCTCACGTGTTTTTGACCGATCGCAAGTAAGTTTCATAATTATTTATGACCGTAAATAATGTAATATTGCACTGATCCTGCATGTTTGGCTGATTGCTTTTGTTTTAAAGAAGATAAATAAAGCAGAATGTTCTCCTACCTGTCCTGATATGTTCTTTCATTATGCAAACTTTACCTATGTTTAACAGCAGAGATTTTGGCTGCTTCAAGGACTCTAGAATACACTTTTTTGTCAAGACAAAGCCAATATACAGATCCCCCCTCGTCGGAGAAGCGGTAGAAAGTAGACAAAAGAAACGTGTGTCTGAGAATGTGTTATTTGTTCACCTGTGATCGGACTTATTTTATATTAGCAGATATAAACAGCACATGCGCTCTCTCTCTCTCTCTCTGTCTGCCTGCATGTCAGCCTGTCACAGCTGATTCAGTGGAGGGACTAGAAAATCGATCATGTAAAAACGGACAAATTCGGACAAATAATGCGCTGCAAACAGCAAAACTATTTTAAAGGTATGCCTACCTTGGCAAATGACCATGGAATAAGCGGGATAATCAACGGGTTGCCGTGCGTTAAAGGATTTTAATGCACTCCGCTGCGCTTCGTGTTCCTTAGCCTCCACGTCGTGCATTAAAATCCTTTAACGCACCGCAAACCGTTAATTATCCCTTACATATATGTCAGAAACATGTATGTCACATATATGTCAGAAAAGTATGTCAACATATATGTCAGAAACGTATATGTCACATATATGTCAGAAATGTATATGTCACATATGTCAGAAATGTATGTGAACATATGTCAACACATAAGTCAGAAACATGTTAACACATATGTCAGAAACAAGTTAACACATATGTCAGAAACATATATGTCAACATATATGTCAGAAACATGTCACAAAAATGTCAGAAACATGTCAACATATATGTCAGAAACTTTTACATCACATATATGTCAGAAACGTATATGTCACATATATGTCAGAAACGTATATGTCACAAATATGTCAGAAACATATGTCAACATATATGCCAGAAACATACAGGTCAACATATATGTTAGAAACGTATATGTCACATATATGTCAGAAACGTATGTCACATATACAGTATGTCACATATATGTCAGAAACATATACGTCACAAAAATGTCAGAAACATATAAGTCAACATATATGTCAGAAACATACAAGTCAACATAAATGTCAGAAACATACAATTCAATTCAATTTATCTTTATTTGTATGGCGCTTTTACAATGTACATTGTGTCAAAGCAGCTTCACATGCATTATAAAAAAATTTAAACAGTGTCAGTCCAGTTTTCAGTGTTGAAGTTCAGTTTAGTTCAGTTCAGTGTGGTTTAATATTCACAACTGAGAGTCCAAAACACTGAAGAGTAATCCATCAATGCGCAGCCCTACAAGTCCCGAACCATGCAAGCCAGTGACGACAGCGGCGAGGAAAAAACACCAATTGGCGAAAGTGAAGAATTAAAAAACCTCGAGAAACCAGGCTCAAAAATATATATGTTAGGCTCAACCTCGGGAATAATAAAAAAACAGACTAACAGAAGCGCAAATGCCATTCAAATTATAATGTGTTTTGGGAAGTGTTCCCAGCTCCGGTTGCCCCAAATAATGCAGACTAACAATCGTTTAGAGGATTTGGATTCCATTATTTTTATTGATATAAATGAATGATATGATATATGAATGATATGATATACTAAATATTATGATATACTGAATAATAATATGATAAACTGAATAATAATATGATATATTAAATAATAATATGATATATTGCATAATAATATATATTTTTTTATTTTTGTTTAATTATTACCATTTTATAAAAAACATACTCTACATTATTGCGAGATTTTACTAGTCCTTTTAATATTAAAAAAAGCATCAGTTGAGCCCTTATCATTTAATTTACTTTTTCTTGACAGCCAAATTGCCCATCTTCGCTTGCCCTAATAAAAAATTGAATAGAACATGTTACTCTCTTCTGTTTTTTTTTTATATTTAGGTCCATAAATAAACATTGCAGGTGTAAAGACCTCTCCAAGTTTTTGGCACCACTCCTCCAATTGATAAAACAGTGATTGTAGCCTTTCACAATTGATAAATAAATGAAAAATAGTTTCTAGTTCTCCACAAAAAGGACAGCCCTCCCCATCTGAGAATCAAGGCGCGTTCTATAACAGTTTGTTGCAACAATACCATGTACAATCTTCCACTGCAAGTCTCCAGTTCTGTTTTCAATTGGAGGAGGCATTTGGTCCAAGTCTCTCTTTCCATTTGGTTTCTCAACTTTTTCTTCTCCTCAATCTTGAAAAGTCGGGGTATCATTTTCATTCATGCTCTTTTCAATGTCAATCATTTCATTTTCCAACCACTCCAAAGTTTTCTTTAAAGTCAATCAGGAATGTGATGTATATTGCTGACTAAAACTCCGGATTTGAACTTATCCCACTTCCCACCATTCAATAATATTTCCAAAACGAGATTTTTCATTTTTCCAGGTCTCCCAAAAAACTTTCAAGAAGTTTTACATTAAAATGCCAGTAATAACTCTTATGCTTTCTTTCTACCAGAATACACTCAACTGTTATTAGTTTATGATCTGAAAAACATATTGGGATCATTGATGCATTAGCAACCTTATTTCTTCCAGTGTGTGAAATGTAAAATCTGTCTAATCGAGCCCCAGACACCTTTCCATTACAAATTTACCAAATATATGGTTTTTCTAATGGATTACATTCTCTCCAAACAGGAACACCACTGATTGTAAATGAGGTTCTTCTCCATTTCTGTCCTTATTAAAATCTAATGTGCAATTCCAATCTCCCCCTAATATAGCAATGTCACCCTCATGTTGTTGTTTTAATATTTGCACTAATTTAGTGAAAAGTTGTATTCTGTTTGCTCCTACATTAGGGGCATAAACATTTATAAAAATGAAGAAAAGACCCATTATTTTAGCTCTTATAACCAATAGCCTCCCAGGAACTTCTTCCTTTTTGACAGGATTTTTACTTTTAAAGTGAGGGGGAAAAAGTACAGCCACCCCAGCACTTAAATTAGTTCCATGGTTAAGGATTTTCTCCCCTTTCCACCATAATCCCCAGTCAACCTCATTATCTAGACAACTATGAGTTTCTTGTAGCATCACCACGCTCAACTGTTTCCCCTTGATCACCTCCGAAAGATTACCCCATTTTTCCCCATCCCTCATTCCATTCACATTACTGATCCCACTCTCAAAACTTTCATGCATGAGGGAATAAAAGAGAGGAAAGAACAGATAGCAAAGAAAAGAAACCCCTTTTTTTAGTATTTAGTTTTTCCACTCACTTTCCCTGTCTTCTTTCCACTTCTAGTGATATGTTTTCTTAGTCGAAAACGTTTCTGTTGTGACAGCTCTTCAAGGCTGCTCACTTTTCTGGCCCGCATAACAGAAGATTAAAATTTTTCAATATCAGGGAATTAATCACTGACATCAACACCCACTTTTCCTTTAGTTATGTCTAAAGGCTAGGTTCAATTGCCTGGACCGTACCCAAGTTCGATTGTCCCCCCTTGCCACCTTCTCAGTTGGTTTGTGTTCAAACTGTCTTTTTTCCTTTTGAACCCCGGTCCGCTTGCGTCATCAAGCTGCTGTTTTGTGTACGGCTGTTGCCAGGTGACGGACACGAAAGCAAAGCGCCAAAATGGAAAGACGTCCGCACTCCGCACATCGCAGTCGTTTCGCTTTTACTGAATCTTTTGGTTTTGGACATACAGAAAGCGTTTATCTGCCGCAAAAATAATATAAACGTTCAGAACATCACGCGATGTCTGCAGAAGCTGTTTTTGGAGGAGACAAGCAGACATTATCACTGTTTGTACTGGGTCAGTCCCGCTTGTCGTCAAGGTAGGTGACATACACAGACATACACACACAAATGAACGTTATGAAAACTAAAGTTTGTTGTACAACTGGCGGTTCACTTCCGGCTTTTGGTACGATTGCATTCATACTACAAGTGAACCGTACCAGAGTTCACATGAACCGTACCCCAGACCACCTCTTTCAGGCGGACTCGGGTACGGTTCACGGGTGCGCACCCGAGATCAGAAGACGTGTTCACACTAGCTAAACGTACCGTACTAAGACGTCAAACGAACCCAGGTGCGGACCAAAAGTGCTAGTGTGAAAACACCCTTAAGAAGGAGTTATTTTGTTCAACAGTATACAAGCCATTATCATTTTTCATTGCAGCATCTGACCAATGCTCATCATCTCTTGTACTATCATCCATGACAATCCATCTAACTCATCAGTCATACTATCCTCTACACTTTCAGCTTGTGATATTTCACATTCTTCTGCCAAGGGCGTAAATCTCATTTAACACAAGGGGGGGACAATAAATATAAAATTTCCCATGAGCAATTTTTTGAGGGGGACACAAAGAATACAGTCAAACTGTACTTCTAAAGATATGTCCCCAGTTAAAAACTTTGGCTCTATCATTATTATTGCAGCATGGAGACTCAGGTTCAATGACAGCATATTTTTCTTCAGATTGTTTATGTTGTGTACGGTCAACACTGACTCCTGAAGCAGAAGAAATGCAGGAGAGATGTTTTCTAAACTCATAATAACTCACTTACATTACACTTGTTAAATCGACAGATCATACTGTAAATAAGTGAGCCTGTGATGTTCATCTGCTGAACAGCCACAACTCTAAACACATTAAAGAAACTGCTCATCCAAATAAAAAATTCTGTCATTATCCCTTCACCCCCTTACCTGACACTGTTCATCTGACTGACCCTGCTCTGCTGTCCCTCAATATTTTCCTTCTCCTTTGCCTGTGATTGACATCGTGACATTAGTATTTACATAAGCACCCATTCTTGAAGCCAAATTGCCTTAATATGTGAACTTTTTGTATTTATTGGCGTTTCAAGAGTTCGCACTTAGATACTGTTTGACAACTGTTAGCAGGTTTGGCATGCTGTCCCGGGAGAGAACCCTGAGCTCGGAGATAGTTGAGCCCAGGGCTCCCGCCTGGTAGAATGAGCATGTAACGGGGAGAACGAGATCAGGTAGTTCTCGAGGGCTCCCCGTGTTTAGAGATAGAAGGAGGAGAAGGGGTGGATGGGGGGTTTCTTCGGAAAACGAAGATAAGGAGTGATGTATGCTGGGATACTTATAGTGGGATTGGTTTAATGTGATTGGCAGGCTGGTGATTGTTAATGATAGACCAGCTGCGGTCAATAGTATCACGTGTTCCTCTCGAAATTAGTTTGTGAAACTTCACTTCAAGAGTTCGCACTTAGATACTGTTTGACAACTGTTTGACAACTGTTAGCAGGTTTGGCATGCTGTCCCGGGAGAGAACCCTGAGCTCGGAGATAGTTGAGCCCAGGGCTCCCGCCTGGTAGAATGAGCATGTAACGGGGAGAACGAGATCAGGTAGTTCTCGAGGGCTCCCCAAAATGCTTAAGTACTCGGGACAGCAGCCGTGTATTCGAAGAAACTCCCCAGAAGGCTAGAAAAGCTATATCCGGCTGCTGGATATAGAGGATAGTAAAGGGGGCTCTAGCTAGAGCAAAGAGTGATGCGGGCTCCTGCGGGAGCCCGAGCGGGGTTGCCTTGGGGGTGCCTTTGCATGCTCCTGCGGGGTAGCGACTCGGGGAACCTTTGGGGGAGTCGGAGCATGGGGAAAGGCGGGGTCCAGCTGGAGTGGGAAAAAAGGGGAGTAAGAGCTCCAGCTGGATGGGGGGTGAATGTGGGCAGGGGTTGGCAGACTCTGGGAGTCGATTGCTCGCGGAACACTCCTTGCGGAGATAGAGCTGGGAGGTGGCAGCACTATATATAAATATATATGTATATAGTATATAAATATATATATATATAATGGGGAAAGCTAGGGCCGTGGGGGGGGCAATTATGGACTCTTGCGAGAGTCAAGCTCGTGGGTACTCTGCTGGAGTTAGAGCTGTATGTGCCATCCCCGGCTGGGATCGGGAGAGGTAGGGGGCTGGTGAGAGCCCCAGCTGGGGGGTGAATGGCAGTTGGGCGGTGACCCCTGCGGGGGTCAGGTTTGCTCGGGACCTGCTCCTGCGGGAGCTGAGCTGGGGAGTGGCAGCACTACATATAAATATATATTTATAGGCGTGGGTGCGTATAGATATATATATATATATAAATAAAAATAAAGTGAATGAAATCATGAAAAATATAGGAGATAGAAGGGTATAGATAAATAAAAATTTATAAGCTAGGGCCAGGGGAGGTGACGTGACTCGTGCTCGAGACACAGCTCGGGAGGCAGAGCTAAATTGGCCAACTCCAGAAGAGTCAGGAGGTGAAAGGGGGCGGTGAAGACTCTCACTGGAGGGTGAGGGGCAAGCAGGTGCTCTGGGACCGTTCCTGCGGGAACGAGAGCGTGGAGGTGGCAGCACTATATACAAATCCATATTTATGTGCGAGGGTGCATATAGATATAGATTTGAATAATTAGAAAAGAAGTAGAGTTCTATTATATAACATTATTTATAATGGTATATAATAGGAAAAGCTAGGGCCGGGGGGAGGGGCTGAGAGATGGCTGAGTCAGAGCCATGGGGTCGGGGTCCTACAGGAGTCGGGGAAGAGGAGGGGGTAGTGAAACTCCTGTGGCAGAAGGCCGGGGGGGCAGGGTGGCGGGGGGGCCTGGGCGGGATGTACTCCGCTGGAGTAGGTATGGCTCGGGGAGAAAGCTGAGTATACTCAGAGCTGGAAAAAGTAAGAGGGATAACTGGCTGGGTCGTGCCCGCGCCCTTGAGGTGTCTGCATGGTGGTTATCGTCCCGCCCTTGGGAAGCTGGTGTGGCTGGGTAGTGCCCTTGCCCCTGGGAGGTTGGTAAGGCTGTATAGCCGCCCGGCCTTGAGTGCTGGGGTTAGGGTGACTGCTGGTGAGTGCCTTTTGGGCTTCCTTGAGGTGGCTGTGGCTGAGGCGGATGTATGCTTTGAAGGCGTCGGAAGACCACCTTCCCAGGGTTTGTATGTGATGTTGTGAAAGCCCTTTGTGAGCTGCAGTGGTTGCTGCACTAATTCTAAATGAATGGCTAGAGTATGATTCTGATGGGAAGCCTGAATGTCTGAGGACTGCTTTGAGGTGTTTTTGAAACCAAAAACGTGTTACTGGGTGATTAGTATCGTCGGTGAAGAGGGGGGAGAGGGGGCTGGGACTTAGAATTTTCCTGTAGTGAATGTAGGCGAGTAGTGTTTGGAATGGGCTTGTAGGGGAGGGGATGTTAAATATGTATATGAAGTGTCCTTTTCTGTATTGGTCTGTTTTACTTTGTTTGAGGAAGGATATGGTTTCCTCGTCCATCAAAGTCAGATCAGAGATGGTGGGGTGGATGTTAGGATCAAATGAAGATGTAATTGTGAATTTGGAACATCTAAGAAATCCGAAAAAAGCCAGGGTAAACATGGCGTCTAGGGTATGGTCTGTGTGGGGGGATAGGTAACCTTTCCTTAGTGTGGAAATGCATTTGGAAAGGATAGTGTGAGTGATGGGTAGCCTGGGGTCTGGGAGGGAGGGGTTTACTTTCTGGATGCCTTTGATAAGAAGGCTGGTTTGTGTATTGGCTATGGAGTCTGAAATGGAGCCATAAATAAGCTTGTGGAAAAACTGAATTCCGCTTAGATAGCTCTTGATAGAGTTGGCTTGGATGTGTTTGATATGTGATGAATGAAGTGATTGTAAGCAGGGAAAAATTGGGGAATGTAGTGTTGTACAGGGAATGAAATGATTAAATGCTTTCCATGCGGTGAGGTATGATTGCAGGGTTCTGGGGGAAACTGCCTGGAGGATAAGGGATATGGATGTTTGATGCAGTTGTGCATGGGGTGGTCTATGGGAATATCGTCTCTGAATATTGAGGGATGTCGGGTGCATCTCCGCTTCTGGCGCCAATTGGCTGAATTTCTGAAAATGAAAGCAAGAGAGAGAGTCAGCAATTTGGTTGTGGAAACCAGGAACATGTACAGCAGTCACAATAAATCGTTTTTTGGCTGATGTCCAAATAGGCGGCAGAGTAGCGGCATTAAAGCAGGAGAATGTGAGCGTCCTTTATTAATACGGTGCGCAACGGCTTCGTTGTCGCAGTGAACGAGGATGCTGGAGGCGGACCATTCGTCTCCCCATAATATAGCAGCCGCTACTAGGGGGTATAATTCAAATAATGCTGCTGAGATGGATTTTCTAACATTTGGGGAGGCCAGTCTTAAGCAAACCGGCGGCCTTGGTGATGTCCTCCGAAACCTACGGAGGGGGTGGCGTCTGTGTAAAGATTAATATCTACGGGGATGAGATTAAATCGCTATAAAAGAATGAGCAGCCGTTCCAGCACTAGAGGAAGGAAACCCAGAGGCTGAGTTCGTTACGGCATGGATCGGATAAAATGATGGTCTCGTCCAATCCATGCGCCGATGCTGCGAGTTGAAGGAGGTGGGAGATGAAGGGGCGTCCCTGGGGAATGATGCATATCGAAACCAGATGTCCTAGTATTGACAGAAGTTTAGAGAAACTGTTTTGGTAGTCGCTAGGTGTTTGGCTGGTGGTGTTGGGGAGGAGGTGACGAGGAATCGTCAAGGTGAACTACATGCTGAATTTCGTAGTTATTAGCGAGGATCCAGCATATAGCTTCTGGAAGCATGTCGAATATTTTTGGGCTACTTCTGCATCTGAATGTTAGGTGGAATTCGAAGTAGAATTGTGATTCCCATTTGATACCAAAAAGATGCCAGAAATCAGGGTGTAATGGCACGATTTTAAAGGCTGACGTGATGTCGACTATAGCGAGCCAAGCGATACGGCCGACTGGTTTAATTAAAGAAAAATCACTTGGTCTATGTCATGGTAGTTTAAAGAAATTCGTAGGTTGGAATGAGGCTGTTAATTTTCGAGAGGCAGAATTGTGGGGAGATAAAAGATCAATTATCAGTCATTTTGTCAGAAATGTTCTAGTTGCCACCTCGATGAGGCTGATACGATGCAAGCTAAAAAAGGGGGGGGGGGAGAGATTAGAATTTGTTATCAATCTCTTTCTTGGTTGATTGCTCAACCGCTACAGGTTCAGCGATGTCAGATTGTAATTTGGGGCAGGTGCGGTTGTAGGACAGGAGAGTGAAGACACTGGAGAGGGATCCGTTAAACAAACCTGAAATGAGAAATTCAGAAAAGTTAGCATCATAGTGTGACCCAATTTATATAAATATATTTATATAAATATATAAATTATATATAATTGCAGTAATGCAGTGTTAGGGTGATTGCAAGACAGGGAGGAGGGAAGGTTGAGAAAAGAGTGGGATAGAAGAGGTAGATAGACAGGGATGTTGCTGATGGATTTTGGGAATTGAAGTTCTTTTCGTGGTAGGGGATTATGAGGGGGCAGTAGGTTGTCGTGATCAGGTTAACAGCAGACTGCACAGCCTCCTGAGAAGATTGGATTATGAGGGTCAGTATCCATCGTCCAGTATGACTGTTGGTTCCACGGTGTCCGTTCAGTGGGGGAGAGATGTCCGTTGACAATGTTGAGGTAGATGCAGTATTTCAAGTTCAGTAAAAATAGCTGTATTAACAGTAGGAGCCATGAATTGTATATTGGCGATTGGCCACAAGGTGTCAGTACAGCATTATACATCTGAGGTTTCTCTGCATGGAGAGAGGGTGTTTATTAGAAAGCAGCGTTTTTTGACCGTAAAGGCTTGTACACGCCGAGACGCCCTTCGTTCGCGTCTATAGTCGACGTTTTTTGAGACGTTTTTCTGCATTCGAGCCCAAGTAATTTTCTCTGGCGTCGAGCAAGAGAGAATGCAAAATCACTCCTTGACGTTAGATGGTGCACGCGGTGGCGCCAGGCTTCTGACACCCGCTTGTTACACAGAAGAAGAAAAGAGGAAGTTTACACACTTGTTGATGTGATCGGCAAAGCATGGATTGTTCAAGTAGCAGCTCAAGCGATGAAGGAATGATTATTGTTTACCAGTGCAATAAGCAGCTCCATGATCATATCGCCTCTGGACATCTGCGCTCGCATTGACGATTTTGCGCTTGAGCGCCTTCAATGGGTGTTTACTGTAGCTTCGGCGGCTCCGTGCACGTGACCAAACGTGGGAATCTGATTGGTGGAGAAGGTAAAACTTATGCTGGAAATAGTGATAATTCGCTTTTATGCGAGGCTGGCGGATTTCTGATACTGTCATCTTGTTTGGAGTGAGGGATGATGATCTTGCGGAGGCGTAGGAAGAAGCTGGAGAAGGTAGGTGGCGATTCGGAGTGACTGGAGATGGCGATTTGTATGCTGTGTTGGGTTCTTGTTGTGGTTGAGCGGATAGGCCTCTTAAAGGAGCCTTGGTGTCTAGCCGGCTTCAGTGGAGAGCTGGAGTAGAGAGTTTGGTTCATGTTATCTGTTGTTGAAGATGGCTGCAGATGAATTCCTGTTGCTGTTGTTATTTTGTTGAAAAGTTTGTAGAGAGAGTTTTTTAAACTCGTGGAGGAACTGGAGCTGTCTTGTCGGGAGCTTTCTTCGGAAAACGAAGATAAGGAGTGATGTATGCTGGGATACTTATAGTGGGATTGGTTTAATATGATTGGCAGGCTGGTGATTGTTAATGATAGACCAGCTGCGGTCAATAGTATCACGTGTTCCTCTCGAAATTAGTTTGTGAAACTTCACTTAAGAGCACTGAAAAATGATCTTATGTCCACTTTCCTTTTCTCTGTCATTTTATCTAGTCACTGCAAGGCAAGATTAAAACTAATGGAAATTCAAAGTGCTTTACATGAAGTACATAACACTATAAAAATAATCACAACAATAAAAACAAGGATTTAAAAAAAAAAAGGTTAAAGTTGTTGTTTTTAATTAATTGTCATGTACGATCAGAATGGAAATTGATACAGAAATACAGTGGGGTGAGTTCAGACGTAGTACAGTGCTCAATTAGCTACCATATGCACAGCTAAAAATATGCTAATTGTGGCCGTTTATGTTATAAACATTATGCCAACTCGTCACAAATAAAACATTGCATGGCAAACGGCTTTGACGCGTTAGCTGCAATGCACTTTGCAACAAGCTAACGCTAACGTTAGCTAGATAGGTAATATTTGAATCGCTAATATAGCAGACACATGGAAAATACACAGGTAATAAGCATTTTTACCGCAAATAATTTATGATGAGTCTGTATCAACAACCTTAAAGATAATCGCTTTATTTACAGTGAATAAAGTACCCTCCTCACTGGCGAACATCTAGAACTGAGCCGAAGCGTCAGGCCACACACACACCTGACTTGTGTGTGTGTGTGCGCGCTTCACATGGTTGTAGAGATAAACCGGGAAAGGCAGTGGACCAAACCACTGTGAGAAAAGGGAGGGGGAACTCAACAGTTTTTTAAACGCATTTTAAATGCGAAATGCGTTTTTTTGTCTACATATACAAATATTTTAGGTATATATACATATATTTTTCAGAATACAGTGCATTTTTTTTTAACTTTGTTTTTTTGGGAGGGGGGACAACCCTCTGATGGAAGGGGACATGTCCCCCCTGCCCCCCCCGGGATTTACGCCCCTGTCTTCTGCCATACAATCAGCTGTGTCATTTTTCTCAATAGCCTCACCAACATTAGCAGACATCTCTGAAGTATTGCTACAACCAGGTTGTTCCACGCTGGAATCTATAACTGAAGTTTCACTCACCTCTTGTCGTTCTTCCTCCCTTTGCTCACCGCCTCCCTGTGTCTGTTTATCTCCTGTTTGTATTTCCATGTTATTTGTCCCAATATTTGAATCAGTTGTTTGTTTTCCATCCTTATGTGGGCACGCGAAACATTTGTGGCTTTAATTTCCACACTCAAAACACTTCATGCTTTCAGTACTATCAAAAACCATGTAGGAATTTTCCCCGTGATTTACGCAAAAAGACGCCTCTAATGTACGCTCTGGTGTCAAAAACATATAAGCTTGACATCTGAACGAGAGAACATGTTTTAAAGCGCTATTTTTACACCCAAGAGGGATCGTTCTAATGGGGCCTGCGATTTTTCCAAACCTTTAAAGAGCCCCTATTATGGGTTTTTGAAAATGAGCTTGTGTAACACTCACACTCTTACCCTTAATTATTAGTATAAAGAGTAGTGATCTAGGATTTCTTTTCCAAGGAGGAGTGATAGGATTTAAATCTTAACCATTGATTCACTTTACTCAATATATGTATTTATAGCCGGCTATTATTTAACAATAATCAATTAACCAAAAACAACTTTACTTCTGTCACAGTGTATTTCAACAGAAACACAATATTCCTTTTTAAACTCAAAAATCAATGTCTTGTGTATGGTCGATGTAAAACGTTTCAATGTCTTTTAAATTCAGCTCAAATCCAATGTTCTCCCTTCAGTAGGAAAAAATTTAATAAATCCACATCAGTTTATGTAGGACGAAAAGTTGGGAAAAAATACGATAAATGTCTCAAAATCTAAATCAGAGCTCTGATATAAAAAACTTCCCAAAAAAACAAATAAAAAATGTTATACCCGGATAGTGTATTACTTTCTTATTTATTGTGATGAGATCTCCATTGCTTATCTGTGAGATGAAATTGAAGACACGTCAAATGGAAACAATTTCTGCGGGTAAGGAATCCTGCACACGCGCTCTCCGTCCAATGGTGGTGAATCCAGAGGCCGTATCAGATCAAGTATATAAAAAAACAACCGGAGAAACAGGTAAATACCAATCCATTTAAGGAATAAACGCCACCTTACCCGTGCTGCTGATAAGTAATTTCTTTAAATGGAAAAAAAAAACAAGCAAAATGTCTTTTTTGCCTTATATTTAATGCATATAGTTTAGCTCACGAACGATTATTCAGTCACTTTTCTTCTTGATGCTGGACAGTTTTTCTTTTACTTCAACTCTCTGTTGTTTCACTACTGCCATCTAGTGAACAATAATGGTGTTTACTTAGTCACCGCCTAAACATTAGATAATCTAAACTTCTTAATGCAAATTTTAGGCAGGTTACACTTGCATGCAGTGTGTAACACAGCTCTAAGTGAAGTGAAATGTCCAGCTAAGGCTTAAATCTGAAAGTGCACAGTGTTTAAAACAATTGATTCATCCATAAAAGAGTCGACTCATAGTTCCTCAAACGAATCGGCGTGCTTACGAGTCTTTAGCTGTTTTGACATGACGTGAACACAAAACATAAGCCACGCCCATTTGTGCGTGCGCAGCCCCGGGAGATTGGAAACCCACAACCCTGCCCACAAACAACAGCAGCGAGCAAAGGTTGCCACACTGGGCGGTTTTGAATTTGATTGTGCAGGTAAAAACCTTTTGGACTGGAATCAGTCAGCTACATCTGGCAACACAGAGAAGAGCACTGTGCTCGGCTGGATATTTTTGGAAGTGTGCAGATAACCCAGAGATGAGCCTCAGCATTATAGCCCAGCCGTGTGCTGTGTTTCCTCTGAGGAGTGCCTCTGAAATCTACACGCTTACAACGAAGGATTCGTTGTAAGATGTATGCAGGGGCAGACTGGCCATAGGGAGCCCCGGGACATTTCCCGGTGGCCTGACGGTGAATCTGGCTTGCTTTCCAACAAGTGAGTAAGTGCGATTAAAACAGTTGCCTTATTGTTTTCTCTAGCTTGTAAATGATGCATTTAATTGTGTTTTGTAACTTGTAACCGCTTGTAGTGTATCTGGTTAACTTGTTTTCTCATATTGCGTCTAAAAGCATGTTGTAAACGCGACGCGTGCAGCTTTGTTTACGGATTAAAATGCGTTTGTGAGCTTGTGTTTCACTGCTGTTTGTCGTTGCTATGGCTACATCAGCTCTCCTACACTCATGCGGCGGTCCTGTTTCATAATGGTTCAGCTTTTGCCGCTGTGTGCACTAATACTGAATGTGTGTCACTGTTTTTACTTCTGGTTAAGTAATGTGCTGGGAGACCGGGGGGTTAGTTTTGGGGGTGAGGTGTCTGAAATACGGGCAACTCCCAGGAAAAACAAGTGTTGGCAGATATGCTCTCACACACACTATGACTACTTCAATATTGATAAGCCGTGTGGTGGGCATTCTCTCACGCTGAATGATGTCAACCAATCGCAACAGACTGGGTCATCGGTCCAATCAGCGCAGTTTAGCATCACGCTAGGGAGGGGTTTTGGAACAAATGAATGGCTGAACGATTCATATAGGAGTCGCTGGGATAAGGAAGTAAAAATAAATGCATATTATAATACAATTAAAGTGTTTTTTGACCATGCATGCATATTAGCCTGCTGTTGGAGACCCCAAAACCAAAATATGACCCTTTTTAATGTATAACAGGGGCTCTTTAACACTTTCATAATCACTTCATCTGAAATAAAAGGCAGACCATTTAAGATCGTGATTTTTGGTTGCTGGTGTGGACAGCGGGCTTACCATTACAAATGATTCTTTCACCCATATTCCACTAACAGTCAGAAGGTGATTTACAAAAGATTCCGATTTAAGACACACAACAACAGCTTTGCTCATGCGGGAGGCTGAGAGAATGTTCTCAAAGCCTACCTGTTCTCCAAAAATCAAAAGCAGCTCCTCTGTGACAGCCAAGGTTCTCTCCCAGCAAGCAGCCATCATTTCACCGTCATTTCACCGTCTAAGCATATACTTTATTCTCATTCACTAGTTAATGCAAGAGTAGGCCGCAGCATTCTTTATAAATATATATATATATACATACATAAATACATACATACATATATATATATATATATATATATATATATATATATATATATATATATATATATATATGTATGTATTTATTTCTTTTTTTCCTACATTAAAATTGTTTAAGTACGTGCAATTCATCTTTATCCCCCAAGATGGCAGTCTCTAATACACAACGATGAAGGGATGTTTCCCTCATAGTTAATAGACACAAACCTAAAGAAAGTTTCGTTATAACTTAATACCTTAAATGGCTTTAAGGCAAAGCAATTACTGTATCAAATCAAATAATATGATGTGTCAGCTATCAAAATATTGATTTGAAAAATTTAAGCCAGATGCTTACTAACTATTATGTGAATGTGCTCTAACCTACTCACACTGAATCCTTAAAAATTCCAGTGGTTTTTATTTTTTTGATTTTTTTTAAATACCAGAAAAAGTAGAAATCTACCTGTCTGGGTCATTAAAGACCCACGTATGTAATAATGATTGGCAAAACATTCATATATGCAAGATAACTATACACATTATCAACTCACATTTTTATTTTCAATTTATACATATTTTTCTGGCTCATATTTTATCTTTTATCCAAAGAGCAAGTGTCATTGTTATTAAATCTTTAAGTACTGTATAATGATGCATTTTAATTTATAAGTGGACACTGAGGTCCAGCCTATACAGTATTACAGTATACAGTATTTCACCATAGTTCACTTAATTAAACTTCTGGCCTTTCCACAGATTTTTTTAAACAAATACTGGTTAACAGAAGTTGAATGTGAATTAATAAAACAGTACTATAACAATGTATTTCATTAATGCAAGTACAATTTGGGGCATAACATGGTCTGCTCTGCAACAGATAAAGCAAATGAGTTAGCTACTGTACTGCATTCAAACACACATACAGCCTATAATTGTTTGTAACAAGTTTATTAAGAAACAGGTCAAACGTAACACTTCAGTTAACAGTCCTCCTCGCTTAAAATTCAAAACAGAAAAAAGAGCTACAACCAAAGACAATGGTAACATCCCCCGCAGATCATTTTGGGGCCAAGGGAGAAAAAATGAAAACAATATCAATACAGAAATACACTTTTCATCATAGCGAAACCTGATAATGAAACAAAGGTATACCTGCATCAATAACTTAAAACAATTATGAAAATAAACATTTCATTTATTCATCCATTATAAAAAGAGCCATCCACTACCTGTGTGTTTTGCCTTAATGCCAGCATTAAGTAAAGGGGTGTGAGAAAAACTGAAAGAGGGCCAGCAAAGGTTTTATCTTTGATACACAGCATATAAGACACACATAGAAAGCAGAGAGTTGATCTGCAGGACTAATTAAAGCAAGACTGTTTTTGTGGACGCTGGTTTGGTCAAGTTCTCTGTCTCTGGCATCTTTAAAATACATCCAGACCTGGTGCCCAGTTTCTGACCACTGTGTGGTTTAAAAGCACACTCCAACTATATAAATCTTTAACGTTCAACTAAACCAACATTCGTTATTCCTCGACATTCAGACAACCTGAATCTGCTCTCTATAAATAACCTCTTACTTGTGTATATTTGGTTTAAGCTAGAGGTAGACCTTCTGACTTCACCATCCCACCGATAATTCTTGGCCTTTAAATTCTTACCATTGACTGTGGTAAAAAAGGAAATGAAATGCTGATCGTTGACAATTGTGCCAAACATGTACTGTGTTCAACATCAACTGCGTCCTTTTTTGTTGTTTATACACTTTAACGTCCGTGTGAAAAAAAAAAATTCCAATGCTAGTGCACATCGTTATCCTTTAGATGAACAATAAATATGGGCAAGTTAATCCACACACTAAAAGTTTGGTAATCTTCAATCAAACTCTGACCATTTATTTCCTGGTTTGGAGTGGCGGTCCTTCTCTGTTGATGCTCAACCACAATATCCATAACCATACCTCTCTCATTTTGCTTTCTGTAAAGGAATGATGCACAACAAGAAAGCCCCGCACCCTCAATATTCTGTTTCAGTTGGAACTACATCAACATACTGTCTCAGCAACTTTAAAATGTGATTTTGAAACACTTTTATGTGCACACGTGATCACATCATCACTTCTTTTTTAATTTTCTTACATGAAAATGTTCCAAAACCACATTTCAGATGTGATTTTATTGTGAAGCTCTGCTTTTTTTTGAGTCATATCTTGTGCATGTTGTATTTACTGTATTTAACAATAACATTATGTGTGTATTTATGATTTAAAAATATAGATTAATAACTTGTATATGATTTACAAATATTACTGTCATATTATAAGTGTTGATTTGACTTTCTGGGTTAAAACGATATTTTGATAAGAAAACACTCAATTTTTGTTCAAAATCTGAATAAAAATTTTAAAAAGAAAAAGAAAAACATGACTTTTGGTGAAGTTAAAATATTTGAAATGATTTTTTAAGAGTCTACATTTGAAGAACTCCAGAGTAAATATGTGGAAAGTCCTGCACTGAAACAAAAGAAATGGGTAAAAGGCTAACATTAATGAAGGAAGAAGCAAACATGGGTGAAAAACCAGATCTCTGCCTTTTTTTATGTAGAATAACACTGACCTCAATATTCACTTCCTGCTGCTCGCTTCACCTTCAAAACTCACGTCTGTGACAGGAAGAGAGCGGAAGACAGAGCACGTGGAGAAGAAAAGACTTCCTCGTCCACAACATCAGCAGCCTCTTTCGAGATCTGACTTTTTAGACGTACATTAAAAGAGCACTACTCTAGCACACAAATCTACCTAGCAACATTATCTATGAAGCACAAAGACAGACATGTTTATATATATATATATTTATATAGGAAATGAAAATACAAAAAAGTAAACATCCTGACTTTCACACACAATAATAATTAAAAAATGCCATTTCATGAACAATAGGATAAAATAAGATGCCTTGCATAGGGGTGGGATAAAAGGAACATGAGCAAAAACATAGGCAGGAAAACCATGCATACCGAAAGGCGACACGGGGGACTTTAAACTGAACGTTATCACATAGTGCAAAAATCCCAAGAAGAAACAAGGGACTAAATCAAATGCGAATGAAATCTCACATCAATACCAGCCCAGCCCAACCCAACCCAACCCAGCCCTTTCAACGGGCCGCTTCCCCCAAAACTCCCCCAGCTGTGTGGACTTTGGTCTGTCCTGTGATAAACAAGGCATCAGGAGATGAGATTGCTGTGGTGATGGAGGTCTTGTGACCCTTTCCCTGCCCACTTTGGTGAATGCCGCTAGCGCATCTTGTGATCATCAGTGTTGCCCATGTTGGAGCCAGGGCTGGGGTCCTGCTGTCGCCTGGGCTGGGTCATCACACACACACGCACACATGCAGATGCATGCACAAACGCACACACACCAACACACAAACCGAGACAGAGACAGAATATAGTTAAAACGGTTGCTCTGTGATTGAGTCGCTAACATGTTAGTTGTCAAACTGCAAACACAATAGGACTAAAAGTAATTGCAGCCCGCATGCAACAGAGTGAAATACTGTAGATCAGTCTGAAGCGACAGTGGTCAGTTCTATTTGCACTCTAGAGTTGAATTGTGTTTGAACTTTTATTTGAGGAATGTTCGTGTAAATTGTTATTTTAATGTTGTTTCTAAATGACCTGCTTTTATACACATGACAGGATTTTTTATTAGGAAAACCAAACTTGAAGAAAACGTACACTCAAAAAAGTTACTTTTGCTGCTTGTTACTTATTACTTATTTATTTTGAGTTGAACCTACACAATTCTTATGTAATTTGGGGGACAACTTTATTGTTTTACGTTCATTCATTCACTAATTTTCTTTTCGGCTTAGTCCCTTTATTAATCCGGGGTCGCCACAACGGAATGATCCGCCAACTTATCCAGCATTTGTTTTACACGGCGGATGCCCTTCCAGCTGCAACCCATCTCTGGGAAACATCCATACACACTCATTCACACTCATACACTACGGACAATTTAGCCAACCCAATTCACCTATACCACATGTCTTTGGACTTGTGGGGGAAACCGGAGCACCCGGAGGAAATCCACGCAACCACGGGGAGAACATGCAAACTCCACACAGAAATGCCAACTGACCCAGCCGAGGCTCGAACCAGCGACCTTCTTGCTGTGAGGTGAACGTGCTACTCACTACGCCACCGTGGCGCCCCGTTTTACGTTCAATCCTCTTAAATTTGTAAAAACGATTAAGTTAACTTATCCAATTTCTGTCGGGACAAGAAGGAATTGTGTGGAACCCAGCAATTTTTACAGCGTAATAGCCAATAGTGGGTAGCACAACAAGTTTTTGATCGTTTTTGTTTTTTTGTGAAACTTTTAAAGTGCTCCTTTTATGCCATTTAAACGTTTTTAGTTTTGTTTTAGACGTACTGAAGATCTCTGTCAATTATAAAAAATATTTTGAGTTGGAGGGTCAATATAGATATTGTTCATCAGCAGACAGTGAAGACCAAAGGTTGGCATTATGGAAATCTTTTACGGATATAAAAGTTACTTTACTTTATGAACATACAGTAGATGCCGCTAAGAAGACGAAGGGGGGTGAGGCTGTGGGAATTAGTATGATTCTAAAGGGTGTGGTCTCTTAGAAGCATCTTAATTCCCACAGCCTCACCCTTTTTGGGCCCCCAGAAATACTATTAGGGGCCGATCACACTGAACACGCTTTTCCGTTCTGAGAATGCGCGGCACACCGCATTGCACTGCCATTTTTTGTTGACAGGAAAAAAAAAAGAAGTGTGGTGTGCTCTTTATGTTGCAAGGCAACCACTGAATCAGCTGTGTATTGTGCATGAGTATCCTGTTGATTTTGTTAGTTTGTTGTAATATTTAATAATATTGTAATATTCATGATTTGTGAAATCATACAGCTCTGGATAACTCAAAACAGCGACCGCTAGTTTCTCCTCTACCCTTAAACATCTTCGTAGTTGTCTTGACAACACAAACACTGCTGTCGCCTCAGTGGAAACCCTGCCTCTGCTTTCATTTGATTGGGGAATGAAAAGATGAGACTGACGTAGCAGAATTCGACATAGCTCAGAGTTGACTTCTTTCATTTGCAGGCGCACAGAGCACAACGGCAAAAACACAAGGCGCAGCAGGCGATTAAAACGCCAAGCACATTGGGCCCAAACTCCGGCTCCCATGTCCCCCTCAAACATACCCATACACACTTGGGCCGAAATTGCTTAGAGCACCCCTAAGTAGATGTAAAGTAAGGGTGAAATTCCTCTGAAGCCCTAGCCCCAAACACATTTGGACAGTGTGATTGGCTGTGCCTTTCTCTGCTGTCAAATGGGCGGCTGCTACGGTACAATTGGATGTTTGCAGCACCAAAACTGAAGGACATTTTCCAGTCAGGCAGGCATGCCAGACACAGGTGAGACGTGGACATAAGAAACTACTTTTTAAAGGAAAGTAAGTCAAGATAACTAGTGCACCATAACAATAGTAACCATGGCTGTGAAATTAATCAAAATTTTGTTTCATGATGATTATGAAAAAACAACAATCCAGATGTGGCTATTGCGTGTCTGCCCCTTTCCAGAAGTCGGCCTTAATCCTCCACAAAGTAAAATCATGTAGAGATAAAATCCTGTGCTGTTCTGGTTACTTTCAGATGGAACAGAACATCATGTAAAGTCGTCTTTAGTTGAAGGTGCGTGCACAAATGACCATATACATGCAAAACTGTGATATGCAAATAATGGCCCTTGCAGACTGAGACGCTCGGTTAGTCTTTAGCCGCCTTTCCACTGCACACGACACTTGGACACAACTGTCGGAATTTTTCAGTGTTTTCAGTGTTGTTGGGCACCATGGGGGATTCTCGCAGTGTCCGAAATAAAGGAGTGCAAGAGCAAGAGCCTTTATTCTCCTTGTGTTCACCATGGTTGAATGAATGAATGAATGAATAAATAAATACTGAAACTCATAGCCTGCTAAAAAATTCTAAAATAATATTTTTATTACTCATTTATGAATGGAAATGTTTTTTTTTAATACAGACTTTTTCTAATAAAAAAAAAAAATGACAAAAATAAATCATATTTCTCATCTCGCGCACATGGACCTGCTTGGACAACACTGAAATACATCACTTCTGGTCAGCCGGTCACATACTGAATGGTCTAGTCGCAGGAGTTCAGATATATTAACGGATCCGCAGCTCAAATCGGATCGGAATTTTCCGCATACGAAGATGATCGGAACTCCACGCAGCTCCTGGACTACTCTCCATTGGAAATGAATGACTTCTAGTCTGTCGCTTGTCGTTTGTCGTATGCAGTGGAAAAGCGTAGGGGTGGTGGGAGGTCGAATCTAAAACAAAAGCAAATCTCAATCTCAAAAAAAAAAAAAGTCAAAATCTCATCAAACCAAAGAAAACAAAAAGTCATTCATTTTCTTTTCGGTTTAGTCCTTTTATTCATCGAACTGCCAACTTATCCAGTATTTAAGTTTTATGCAGCGGATGCCCTTCCAGCTGCAACCCAACACTGGCAAACATCAATACACACTAATTCACATATACACTACAGACAATTTAGCTTACCCAATTCACCTGTACTGCATGTCTTTGAACTTGTGGGGGAAACCGGATCACCTGGACGAAACCCACGCGAACACGAGGAGAACATGCAAACTCCACGCAGAAACGCCAACTGACCCAGCGAAGGTGAATATAAAATGTAATTATTTTAGAGAATCTCTAAAAAACTTTTAGCAAAGCACTTAAATAGTTAAAGCTAAAAAAGAATTACGCTGTGTGTGAATCACTGACGTTCTCTCTCAATCGCAACACGTGCGAGAGCCTGCAGTCTACATGCAATGTCCTTTCACGTCCAGCAGGAGCCGCCAAATGTCAACCTCAGCATAGACTCTAAAAATTGAGCAGCTTTTTTTGGTTGAAGTGGCAGACATTAGTCATTAGTCAGGGGCAAGTCTTCAAATCACTAGCCTTAAAAATAAAGATATGACTGATGGCCTTGTCACAGATACATATGTTTATGTGCCTATGTCTAAATCTCTGCCTGACATAGACGTCTGAGCATAGACAGACACACAGACGGACAGACAGACAGGCAGACAGTGAGGGAAAGATAGACGGACAGGCAGGCAGTGTGTATCTCATACAGCGTGAGCTCATCATCCGTGGAAGTGGTGATTATAGCACACTCTAACCCTGTTTTTACACCACTCGACGCCTGGGATCCCATCTTTAAGAGTGCGCATTAGCAGATGAAGCTGTTATAGCTGTCATACGCACAGCACAAAGCAGACCGATGCATAAAGCTGGTGTAAATAATCAGCATTAGAGATGTAAGCTAGCTGTAGACTAGCAGACGTAAGCATAAGTGTTTGTATAGTGACGAGATATGTTTGTTATTTATAAACTTCTACTAGGCCTACATACGTGCAGGGGTGGATTTAACCAATAAAGCAAGGTAAGAGGCCCCTTAGGGCCCCAGGAAATCTGAGGGCCCCCAAATAAATACCTAGAAGCATAAATTATACCTATAAGTTATATATATATATATAACACCATTTTCTATCATATTTTGTATGGTCTAAAAAAATAAAAGCTTCTGCGCAAATGTGTCCCCCACCATCAATCATGGATCAGTTCAGCAGTCAAATAAGGTCAAATTAAAAACAAAATAGTATACTGTATATAACATTTTTAATTGTGAATTCATTTTAAGAAAACAAATCATTTAAAAAGTTTTACAAGATGTTTTACCTATTGTTATTATTTTGCATGAAGACAAAATGTAGAAAAGGGGACTGATTTATTTTGCTGTTTTTTTTTCTTAAATCACTCAACTAAAAATAAATTAAAATAAAAAAGGTGCATTTTAGAAGTTTTGGGCCCTATGGCCGGAATTGCAGGGGCCCAAATCACTAAAATCCGCCACTGCATACATGTGGGCTTAGGATGTAAAAAAATGTGAAAATTGAGCATAAGGTACAGTAACGACAGCATTATTCTATATTATTATATATTATAGTGTTACAAAAATGTTTCTTGCTGTTCTTCTGAAATTAATTATTAAAATGCAGAAAAAATCTATCACAGTTTTTACAAATTTATTCAGCAGGTAAACTGTTTTCACAAATAAAATAAATTATTTTAAAATGTATTGTTTTACAGCATTACTGTTTTTAGTGTATTTTTGATAAATACACATAATTAATATTTACACATAATCATATTTACAGTTTAGGGCAAAATTATTAGCCCTCATTTCAGTTCTTGTTCAAATATTTCAAAATATTTTTTTTTCTTTTTTACAAAATATTTACAATATTTTTTAACAGAGCAAAGTGATTTTTCCCACAGTATTTC